>CAEFZY010060073.1:0-58216 GCA_903066815.1 Brachyrhaphis roseni | reverse complement strand
TATATATATATATATATATATATATATATATATATATACATGATCATGCAGATATAATAAAAATGTAAAGAAGAGTATACCCCTGAGCCCTTTGGTAAAGTTTTTGTTGTATTTCTTGAGTCATTTATCAGCGTTTAAAGAATCACTGTTATAGTGGTAGTATGCTAGATTTGAGGAGTGGCATTACATGCAAGGATGCTAAAATATGTTTTAGGTAAATAACACACCTTTTTTTTTTAATATGTTTTGAATTCTCATGTCATAGATCAGTACAGTACACTCAAGATATAATCACTTTAATTTGAAATACATTAATTTGAATTTACACAAATGCTAAACATAAGAAAACAAAAACATAATCTGTTTGTAACACTTATTTCTACTACTTCTAAAAAATTGCACCAGACTGATCATTACAGCTAAAATAATGTGATCTTAACATGTATGGACCATCTGTGTTTTTCACAACAGGAAATGTTTCCACCTGAATTTGTCTATTTTAGGGCTGCACAATATACCGCAGCTATATCATCAGCAACAGCTGTTTGGAATAATTCATTCAATTTGTCACAAATGCACATTTCTCATGCTAATTATATAACCATTATGTTCAATGGATTCAGAGGATGAACATGTAGATTCACTGCCACTTAAGTCACAATTTCTGACACAATTTCTGATACTGTGCAGCCTAGTTTCTGCCAGGTCATTATCATAAATAAGTGTTTGTTCACCTAGTAAATAAAGGTTACATGAATAAAAAAATTGCGTGGAAGCAAGAAGCAGTACATGCGTCTGTCTTCAGCTGGGCAGCAGTAATGCAGCAACAAGTGGGAAAGGGCACACTTAGTGTTTTTCCATGGTTCATAAAACTGGAGGAAATTCTATCTGCTGCAGATCGTTCTCTGGCCTCTCATTAAGACGACAGTAATCTGTAGGAACAGTTTCAAAGACAATTTTGACAGGTTTTGAAACTGCAGATTTTTAAAACCTTGTCATACATTTATATGAGTGTCCAGCCAATGCCTAATTCTCAGTTTGATCAACCAAAACATTTTAAATTTGATACAGTATAGTGCAATGTATTTTTTTTCCCTTTTCATGCTAAATTCTTCTAACCTTCTATTCTCAAAAACATCACCAATGAATCACCCTGTGATAATTATCGCTTCTGACCTCATCCTCTGTTTAAATGTTTTTAAAAACACAGTATTCTAAACTTGTGTCAGACTTAAAACTGTGCTTCAACCCTTCAATCCAGCTTAAGCTATCAGAGTCAAACGCATGAAAGTTTACTTCTCTAATGGAGCCTAGAAGTTATTACTTGGAGTTTGGAGTCTTTGCTTACTTGTTTAACTGTGAAAGAAAGAAAAGAAGTCAGTTGCAAAATCATGAGAGAACAGCATGTATCTTCGCAATCACAGATCATCACCAGATTTTGTTGGTTAGAGGAAAAGAAAAAAAAAAGAAAGGTCTGAGATTTAGCTTGCTTGACATTATCTGCCCATCAAAGCAGGTGGTGTGAGCAAGACAGAGAGAATGTGGGAATTTTACCTTCAGACAGGTATAGACAGGGCCATGGCCGCCTGCATAAGGGAGTGTAAACTTGTTCACATTAACCGCAGAATACAAAACAGGCTTTATATTCCTGATACTCTTAAACTCTCAGCCAGTGCTGATTACTTTTTTTAAGCACTGCTGGATTTTTATTGCATCACCCACCAATGTTCTAGCTTGTGAAACTCTTTGAGATGTGTACAGCACCCTCTGCATCTATTGTCACAGATAATTAAGACAGGTAAAAAGTCCTCAAAAATTAAGGAATCTTTTCTGCTGTAACATACTCTTGTACTATACCAAACCTTCTATTTGAGTCACATTACTTATTATTGGAATGTCTAACAATAAGTAAAAGAAAAATAAATGCTTTTTTTGAAAATATATATATACACTTTACTTTTTCAAATAAGTGTTCTAGAACTTATTATTTGCCCAATCTTCTAATTGGGAAAAGAGAAGATAATATTCATTTTGCTTGCTGAATTTAGTTTTTGCAGTTGTTTTAGTTTTAGTTTTGTAATAGTTTTTGCACATGATTTCTACATCAGATTCTGTTGATCAGCATATTTCTACATCACATTTATTCATTATTAACCCTTGCAGATCATTGTGGTTGTGTGATTAGAACTACTAATTTAAGTGGATCAGGGTTCCAATATTGGTGGATAAACTTCAACACCAGAGGATTTACAATGAATAAACCTAAATTGCAATTAAAGCAAAATGTTTATATTATATTATGCTATAATATTGTGCTATACATTAGAATTACATACTGAGATGTTTTTAAGTGAGGCAGTGTTTTATTCTAATAATATTGAGTAAATATCCATGCCTAATTGTTGAATTTGTAACTTTAGTAAGCTAATGTTTTTAGTATATCATTAAGCACCAGTGGACAGGGGAAAATCAATAATAGTCAGTCAGTAACCATACCTTAATGCTTTTATAGCACAAGGTTTTAAGAAACTGTGTAGCACTGGTTTGGCTCTGATTGTTGGTTGAGTTCATGGGCTTAAATAAAGACACTTAATCACAAGTTTCCCGGACTGTGCACGACTTCAGTGCCAAGACCTCAGGCAGTTGAGATCTCTGCATCGGAGAAAAAACATCCCCTCCAGATTACTGTGTGACTCACAAGAACAACTGCCTTCAGAGAAACACGATATCCAAATCAGTTAGGTTTTAACACAACTGCATTAATTCAAGGTTTAAACCAATTATGGGCCAAAAGCATGTTACAGGCAGCAAATTTAAAAAGCAAGGATGCTGCATTTTAAATTTTAAATGTTAAAATGTAACCATGCAAATAGAGCTGAACTGACATTTTTAGCAATTGGAGTAAAGATTGCAAACAGATCATTGTTTTGATCTGCTAATTTAATTGGGAACACATTTTTTTTTTATTTTATATATTGTAATTTGTAAAGAAATATATGTAAATGTCTTTTATTTCACTTTTGAAGGAAGTTAAATAAAACTCTAAAAAATATATTTTAAACTTCACATTATTATGGTCTTTAGCAGATAGACTTTCAGAATTATGAATTTGATTGAATTTGAGACATAAGTTAATATCAAACAATAAAAAACGGGAGTATATTTATTGTTTAAAAAAGTTTTGTTTTAAGATTATTATTTACTATATTAAGGGAAAGTGAACAGCTTCAAACAGAATGGATACAGTTAGAAATGCTTGACAAACCAGCAGGAGTCAAAAAGACAAAAGAGTAAAAAAATAATCACAAAGAAGTTCTCCGGTATAATTTCTTTGTTTTGATTTATTACATTTGTGAAATCTTAAAAAAAGATTCATTCCTCGCAAAAACAAAGTCAACATATGAAAATATACAACCAGGAAAAATTAAGCAATGTAGTAATTCATGTCATCGCAAACCAGATTTTCCTACAAGCCAAATAAATCTGCAAACACATTTCTGGTGGTCCATTTTTTATTGATCTGACACTTTCTGTGTTGCTGTTTTACAGGGTGGGCGAGGGCGTGTATCCACACCATATAAGAATGACTGAACAGACCTGAAAGGAAAAAAAAAAACTGTTGCTGGAAAGTTCTTTTCTTTCAGAACAACAAAACGTTATATTCCGTCTTCTGGTGAGTAATTGGTTTTTAACGCTGATTTAACAAACATGAGCTCTGAGGTATCACTGTAGTACAAAGTAACAGGCAGAACTAGGATGGATGTCAGTCTGAATACTACTGAAAATCTGTTTCCTTTCAAGATGTCACAATGATAATCATGCTAAAAACAAGAGTCTTTCCTTTGTTTATCTGTAAATGTGTCTTGTTTAAGTCAGAAACTGAACTTGCCACAAACATTGTTGAGTTACAACAAGAAGGAGGACACCTCTGGCGATTTAAAGAGGAACTCCATTCATGTGGAATTTTCTGTGTCAACAAACGCATGAATCTCTCAGAATGTGAGGGACTGGATGTACATCGGCCAACTGTATATAACACTCAATGTACTGTGTAATGTCAGCATGAACTGCTAACTCTGGATGAAAACAGGTCTCCTGAGTGCTGCTCGGCACAGTGTTGACATCTCTGCTCCAGTCCAAATATTGTCTGTGGAATTATCTCTGGCCTTCACTTAAACATCTAGTTTGTGGAGGTTTAATAATAGAACCATCGTCACATTCATTTTCCAAGTTTTGAATGGATTATGACGCACGTCAGGTTTAGGAATTTTTTTTTTTTTTTTCTGTGAGGATATCCACCTTTCTGCACAGTAGCAGAACTAGTTTTTGGAAGACTAGGACTCATTCACACATTACAGGAAGCTGGCCAAGAGACAAGTATCTCAGTTTTCGCTAAGGCGTCTAACAAAGTGGTCCAGCCTGTGCCTGTCTGCAGTTTTTATTTTGACTCAGCTACTTTTCTTTGACAAGGTCATTAATGAATAAGGCCATTTTCCTGCACCAAAATAAGAGTCAAAATGTCTTCAAAACCTAACTTATAGTTGACATTTTATGTGGTTGACTATGACAAAGCATTACATAATTGGAATAATTGGAAAAAGAAGGTAAACAATTTTTTAAATCCCTTTTACAAATACAAATTTGTATCTTTGAGCTTGGGGGTTATTAATTCAAATGAATGACAGTTTTAGATTTAAAGAACTGAAGAAAACACAATATCTTTTTCCTTTCACTTTCTGACCATGACTTTGTGTTAGTCTGGTGGTTTATAGCAGAAGAATAGCAAAATGTGAAGAAATGGAAGGAATCAAGATAATTTTTCAAAGCATTGTAAATAATGCTTCAGTAATTGGTCATGTGTAATAAGTGCATGCACAGATTTTGAAAAAATGTAAAAGAATATTGTAGCACAACGTTTCTTTTTTTACTTGTTATGCCTGAGTGGCTGCATAAATGTCACTTTGAACTGATGGACTGCTTTCTGAAATGACTTGTCAAATAAAAATTCTCCTTTTCGGCAAAGAGAATAAATGACCTATGTAATTTGAACTGATATGTTAATACAAATGTGTTGCCACTTTATTTTTAACTTAGCGTTTACGAAATCTTGTAGGTGATGTGTGGCATTTTTACAACCGACAGCCATGTTAAATATTACATAGGAAAAGGTTGACCTGTTCGAAACAAAGCTCCTTGAGACAAAGGTCCTGTTAGGGGTTCCACAGCGCAGGTGACCAGCTCATATCCAAGTCATGTGACCGACCGGCTGTCAGGCAACAACCTGAGGCCTGGCTGATTGTTAACACCCCACAGTGAGACCTGTTGCCCTGGGCTATTAGTCATCCTGACAAGTGTGGCTTGTGTGCCACTCTCTCTGGTCATGACACACTTGTTTTCACCGTCTCCCAAGCTTCACA
The DNA here is from genome assembly GCA_903066815.1 of Brachyrhaphis roseni. NCBI lineage: Eukaryota > Metazoa > Chordata > Actinopteri > Cyprinodontiformes > Poeciliidae > Brachyrhaphis > Brachyrhaphis roseni. The sequence continues at coordinate 52,799 of CAEFZY010060073.1, read as the reverse complement.
CTCTGCTTCAGCTCTGATATATGCCTAACACGTAGTGGCAAGAGTGACACAAGGCAGCTGAACCAAAACAAGCACCTATCAATTACTGATGAAAGAACTCTTTTATACCTATTATTTACAACACCTTTCCAACTAGGCATGGATGGACCCTCTGCTTGTGCAATAGTTATGGAGAAGGAGCTTCTAAAAGAGGGTGAATGTGTATATTGATATTCTGAAGGTAAAGTAATATCATTTGCATACAGATGCATTATTATGGGAAGCCATTTGTAAAGTTACACATTTTTAATGATAATTATGTAATTCAGAAAATTCTTTATTTGATTGTGGGCAATTTACATTTCTGCAGATTTTTATATATTTTTATCAATGGCTCCCTATATTATTCATAGTTTCTTGACATTGTGTCAAATTACAGGGGCATCACAATAAACAAGGCACTTTGTGTTGGATTACCACAAAACAATAGAAAGCAATAAAGTAGATTTTGTATTGTAAAAAATGTGTAAGAATTTTTTATCTTTTTTTTATGGTGGGCCTATGAAAAAAAAACTGTGGATTTGTAGTATAAAACAAATAATAATAATAATAATATGTGGTATTATTATTGATCATAAAATAATAATAACAGTATTAAGTTTAACTGTTTCAATTTGACTGTTTCTTCTCTTTGGTATATTCAGTGACCTAACTGCACAAAGTCTATTTATAACATGTGGATTCATCTTTAACGCTGGGAAAGGAGGACGTGCTGCTATTAAAAATCAATCTATCTGATTTATGCTGCCATTGATACACATCATTTGCTCATGCTAAGTTTAAAAACAGCCACGGTACTATTGTGCTTTGTTTATTGCATGTCATGCTTAAAAGTTGACCCCACCTGGCCTACTGCATGACAGTAAAAAAGTATTTACTGTCCCTTCTGCTATATCCCTTTTGTTATTGTTATTTCTGCAACAAAGTACCATAGTATATTACATGTGTCTGTCCTCATTGAAACATATGCAAAGATTTTATTTTAAGCTCTCATTTTAAGTTCCCATTTAAGACAAGTAATAAAAAATATGAGCAATGATTTAATATTAACCAAGGGATAGATTCAACATGATGGTAAAAACATTAGAAACTTATTTGTCGTTTCCTGGATGGGAGGGAGGCCTCACATCAACTCTGACATTGACAAAACCATGATCAGCATTGCACACTCAGCCTTCTGATAACGTGTGTAGCAAATGTAAAACTTGGAGGATCCATAACCTTGTGCTGCACTTCTTCTGAGGTGACTTGAAAAGCTCTGTTTAAACACCCTGAGGTGTATTCAGTGATTAGAAGAAAAGGAAGTTGGATGTCAGGTTTTTACAAACAGTTTCCTCTTTGGAGTCTGATTTAATGTCCTGAGTGCAGTAACACTTGAAATGTGTGGGGTTAAAAGAGCAGGAAAAGGAAAACGAAAGCCTTTATGTAAAACCAAAGCAGCCAACTCTCTTTACACACACACACACACACAAATATATATATATATATATATATATGGTATATATTTCAACAACATTAAAAAATAAAAAGTAAACTCATAGATTAATAACGTAGTATGTTATGACCCATACATACCTGCTGCCTTGACATTTATCCAGTTGGTTTATTAGTGATGCCTTCTACAAGGACAGTAGGTTCTGCTAATGTTTTTTCTTTAATGTCCGCAGCCATTTACCAGGAAATTACACAAAGCATTGATGCAATATTTAATGCAAGAGAAGCTGTTAGTTTATTGGACCCGTGCATTCCTTTCTACATGAGTTTAATTGCGCTGGAATATGATTACTACATTCCTTCTCTGCGACATAATCCACAACAGCAATAATATTTAAATTAATTGATTGTGTTGCATTTAGTTATGTAATATGACCACAGTTTAGAAATATTTAAAATATATAAGGCAATAATTGAAATGTGAACATAATAAAGCAGAGATTAAGTGGTTGGCTGACATCAGTTCTCTAATTGTATAAGAAAAAGAAACTCATTTGTAAACAAAATATGAATGTATAGCAGTAATTTATTTAAACTTCTTTCAATTAAATAGTTATTTAAATTAGCTATGCAGTTTGGATATTAAAAGACATGTCTCTAGGTTGTTAAATTTACGTACATTAGTAGTTTATTGATTTAATGACAGATTCTTAGGAACAAAATAAAATTTTCAAATGCTTAAAATTAGCTGCTTCAGATCTTCATGTATTCCCATGTACGTTGTTCGCTTTGCAGCCAAAAGGAGGTATATTCTCAACCCAGTAGTTTAGAAGTATTTTATTATCTCTTAAACACATTATTGCATGCTTTTCTCCCCTCTTTTTTCCATAGGAAGTTTTCAAAGAAGTTATTTCAAACCATGTGGTGAGGAATTGTCCTTATTAAATTGTTATTATCTGCTGCTAAGTGGTAATAAACAAATGTCTGTAAAACTCAGGAACACATTTGCAGTTGACTTATTGGTCTGTGAATATCTTGGCATTTGCATTTATCCTGGTGTTCTCCCTCATGGACTTTTACCAAAGTGGAAAAGTTGCAATTATTCATATTTATGGAAATTATTTGCGAGAGTTAAGCCCAGGGTGCTCCGGCTTCCCAGCAGGTGCCCTGCAAACACAGATGATGATCCTTCCAGGAGCTGCCAAAATAGGACAGAGCTGGGATTCCCATTAAAAGGCCACCGTGAGGTTTCCCAAACAAAAAGAGCTAGTATCATGTGATCGCCTATTGAAATGCTGTTGCCATGGCTTAATTAAAAATATACAACTGAGTTTTAATAGAAAATAAAGGAATGCTATCAGTAATAATTGGGCAAGTTCATTGAAAGTGTGTCTTTAATTTTAAAATGAATCATTGTCTCTTACCAGAAGCCTAAGAGATATGCGAGAAATTTGCCAAACTCAAGCTAAACACAGCTGAAATCTCTCTAAAAGAGTAACAATTTACACTCAAGATATAATTTTCTTGCTTAACTAATTTTCAATTAACTCATTTCTGTTGCCCAAACATTCACACAGTACCTTATTTTTTGCAATGCGTTCTATAAGAGCTTTCACATATCAGTCATCTTACCTTTTTCCACCTTGGCCAGGACGGCAGGCGCCAATAGAAATGCAGGGTCGGTGCCACTGACCAACATGCCATGGAGTTCTGGGCTCTCTCCTGTCTCAGTCCACCAACAGGCAGACAGGAAGGGTAAAACCTGGACTCCTACTTATATGGACCAAAGCCATCTGAGTCTATGTAACATGAACACATGCAGGAAATGGTCTGTGAATGACAAATATTTTATTGAGGATCTATTAGTCCTGACATTTAGTTTTACTTCACTCTTGACCGTTTCTTAATTTTCAAGATTCTAAAACAATAATCCAAAAAGAGATGTTTGACAGATGCTGAGTAAACAAGGACTTATTTAGGAAATGATAAAACTTGGCTTCTTAGCATTTGAGATGGCTCCAAGATGGTGTGATGGAGTTGGCATGCACTTAGGTTTGCTGATTTTCTCTACCTTTTTCTACTCATATGTGTGTATGTGGTTGCATTGAGTCTGTGGCATTGAGAACAAGCTGGAACATAACTCTTAGTTAAGAACATTTTGTTAAATTACTGAAATTTAGGTATAGTGATCATGTTAGAACTTCACTTAGAAATGCCCATGCAAAATCTAATTTTCATTTAGATTAAATGGTTTGTATTAGTCAAGTTAGTTAGTTTATGCCCTCTAAGCAGTTCTGCTATGTACCTTTTTTTTATTTTTTATATTATAGAAGTTTTCCTCATTTGCAGTTATTTTCCTTCAGTCATAATCCTTACTTATCTTATGATCTATTTAAAAGGTTTAACATGTTAATATTTTAGTATTATTTGAGTTGAATTGTTTGTTTGTTTGTTTGTTTTGTTTTTTTATGTTGGCACTTGTAGTTGTAGTTAAATCACCCTGAATAATCTTTCACTGGCTTTTAAGGTAGACAAATACCTCATAATTTTAGATTGGTGTACAATTCACAGGCTGACAAAAGATTTGTATTTTTTTTTGCTAGGCTGAAAATCTAATGTCCTCATTTAACAGTTTTAGACTACAGCAAAGCAGAAGAGTTTGTGTCACAAATGTGCAAAATTGTTATATAATCTGCAAATATCTCTTGAAAAATGTTTTCTTTAATATATTGAGTTTCCAACTATATATTTAGATACAAACATAAAAAAAAACGGTTCAACATAAAAAAAAAAATATTAATGGTATACATTTTTATTCGACTCGGCTCCTAATGCCTCGCTGACACAGCAATATTTTAACGTTAATTTATGTCCAAATTTTCCCCTTCCAATAATCTCAAGACTGCCCAGATTATCAAGATGTCTCTTAGGATAATCTTTATAGATTGGGTAAACCACAGGGATGAGAACCTGATCTGATCGTGCTGCCTTTGTGCGTTTGTTTTCACGTAAACATAAGTAATAAAAAGATTAGAACAGCATAAAACCACCTGAGGCCTATTAAGTTAATTTCAATGTAACTGTTGCATCTGGGGAATCATTAATTAGCCAATCAATCGCTCTATTCCTGTGACACAGGGCTGGGGCTGCGGGGCGCAATGGAAACCACAGCTGGACCATATGTAAATGGGAATTAATTAACTAGCTTACGTTTCAGCACCCGTATTTGGAGTCAAAACATTCTCAGGAGTCCGAGCCAGGGCAGCAGAGTCTCAAACACCCTGCTGTGGTCACATCCCATCTCTGTCGGACAGAATAATTTCACCTCATTACCTCTGCCATGTATAAATAGAACTCTTTCCACCCACCGGCTCTTTAACAACATGTGCTCTTTTAAACACCTACAATTAACCCCTTGTGACTACAGCCTTGTGTCTACCCCTATGTACCCTGGTTGTTCCAAAGCTCAAAGTCCCAGGAGATTGCACCCTATTCGCTGAACCTATACACCCAATTCACAGTCCAAATCCAGTCCGCCACACCTCCACCTCGGCTCACATTTGTTAAACAGTCATATATCTTGTGTCGTATTTTCTTCTCCAGGAGGATTTAATGGATGACTGACAGAATTTACAATGTGTCTCGAGCAGCAAGAAACACTTCACGACAAGCCATACATGCATTGTGTTTATGACTTTCTTCTCTCAAACATGGTGTTTGAGTCTTGGGCCCACCCTCACACAAGTTACGCACACAAAAGAGATATTGCATATGAACTATAACAGCCTGGAGGGAGATTACTTAGACTGATAGAAGAAGCAAAGAGAACATCATTGGATTCCTCTCAATGAAAGGTTTTCACAGTAGCGTTTCTTACTGCTTGATATTATGACTTGCGTGGAAACATAACATTTTTTCAATATACAATGTAATGAAAAGTTACTTATATAGTATTAATTAGGGGTTTTCTTGTCAAACTCCAGTCCTCAAGGGCCGGTGTCCTGCAGATTTTAGATGTGCCACAGGTACAAAACACTGGAATAAAATGGCTTAATTACCTCCTCCTTGTGTAGATCAGTTCTCCAGAGCCGTGCTAATGACCTAATTATTCTATCCAGGTGTGGTGCGGCAGAAGGACATCTAAAAGTTGCAGGACACCGACCCTTGAGGACTGGAGTTTGACACCCCTGGCTAAGCATATCAATGCTTCGATCTAAACTATTTTAGCTTTTTCTGTTAAAGCTTGATGTTTCACTGAAAATAGAACCCTGCCACATCAGTTTAATCTTTGCCATCCAGCTGCTAGTTTTATTTCATATTGACATTCATCCATCTTCTCATGATCACCTCCCCTGCCCTTTCTGAAGAAGGGCGCAGGGAAGATCAGGTTTTACGATGAAAATGATGCATTCAAGGTGATGAGCTTTAGCCAAACATAGGTTGCTGGTAATCTAATGGGAGGTGAATATATGTACATTTTTGAGTTTTTCATTTGTAAAATAATCTTGAAAATATTTCTAAATCTGAAATATTATTAACAATTAGTGCATGACTAAAAGTAATCACAATTTATTTATTTATTCATCACTGAAGGGTATCACTACAATTTTGTTATATTCAAGTAACATAATGACAAATGTAAATCTTATGTCATATGTGTTACCTTTGACACTAAATGTGTCACTTGAACTTTTCTAATTTTTGCTTTTTTTATTTTAGCAAAACAAATATCCTGTTTACAAAATATAGTCAATTTATTCTAGACTTCTTTCACCGTCCACTGTTCAAACACCCAGTCCTATCCACACTGTGGTGTTTCTGAGATATTGCTCCAAGCAACAGGCTGGGGAATCACTTGCTTCCTCCCCCGTAGCAAATAATTCAGTCAAGTGCTACCCTAGAAAAAGGTGAAACTCACAATGGATTTCTCAGATATGTGGCTCAAACCGCAGCTTTCCTCACCCATGAGCACCACCTATAATCACTGTGTCAGGCTTTGGCTCGGCTGCGACCTCAGACAAGTTGTTTTTGGACAGGTACCACACCAGAGGCGGGAGTCGCACATGCTAAAACAGGCAGCAGAGAAGAATTTTCTCCAGGCCTTTACAGATTAAAAACGATCCCCTTATTACTAGCACCAACTTGTCACACAGACAGTTTTATGTCACAGATGCCATTTTTGTCAGGTATTAGTAATTGATGTTTGAACTGGTCAACTGCAGCTAGAATATGATAACGGGGAACACTGGATGTTTTCATACCCAATCTCTTTGTTCTACGGTAACTAACAGATGGACAAATATTAAATTTATCAAGTAATTTAATGTCTGAGCATTGCATTAATAAGCCACATAAGTTATCTCCCTAATATCATGTGCTGACCTTCAGTTGCACCTTAGTTTTATGGAACCAGTCAGGATTATGACATATGATAATGACATTACCATCCCTATTGCCTCAGGTCTTTGTTTGTTTGAACTTCAGAGCAGACTAAGAGAAAAGCAATATGGTGAAAAATGTTGTTCTGTAAGTCCTACTATAAATAAAGTTCACTGATACCATTGGGTTTTTAACTCGTCACCCCACACAGAGGTGAGCTAGGATTACATACCTCTCTTTATTCTGGCTTTCCTACTCGCGCTTAGTCACGATAAAGCTGTGTTGCTGTTGTTCTGTGAGGAAGAAAGGCAGCCTATGGCCAAATGTGTCCCGACCTCTTTCATGAGCAAATTAACCTGTTAGGGGACTTGTGGGCATAAACTGGATCTGACCCTCAACTGACATACCAAGAATTGCCCTCTGGGTAGTGCACAGCTACCACAAAGGTCCTAATAAACCTTGAGAGTAACACTCTGCAGAAAGGATACACAATTTATCCTCATTTGTGGTGATTTGATCAAGCAAAACATTGTTTGGAGTTTATGCTCGTTGGGGCTGAGCCATGGTTGAACAACAAGATAGGCCCACATTGGCTAATATAACAGCTCAGTTGTTTTTGGTTTAGTGTTGCATCTAACAAATTTATGCCTACTCAAACTGCCAAACCTTTGGAGATTATTGGACTTCTGGTTTTAGCTTATATATTCCCTCTCAGCAGCTTTTCCTGAGGATTGTTGCGTTTTAAGTTTGAACCCCAAAAAGAAACTTCAAGTTAAGGAGTTTTTTGCTGTGTTCACAAATATTAAAATGTAAATGTTTTAAATCCTAAGTTCCCCATTTTTGCTTTGTCCTCTTTATAAAGAGGGTTCTAAATTAAATTTAAAGAATGTGTTCTTACTTTAAAAGTTTCACACACATATTATCAATATAAAACCTGAATAAAGCCTTAAATAAAGTATCTCTGCACAGGACAGTGAAAAAGTACTGACTTAGCTTGACTAATTACAACCACAATACTATATGACAATATTATTGCAAAAAATTCTTATTTATATAAAATGATTGATTATGATAGTAATAACTGTTGAACCATTATACAAGTCGTTACATTATAAAGACAGCATTTAAAAAATGTTACTGTCACAAATTTCCAAAGTGAAGACTAACTTACACAAAACAAGAGCATGTTGACTAGCATTATGTGTCAATGAATATTCTGTTTGTTTTGTTTTTTTTTTGTTTGTTTTTTGCTCACAAGCTGCCTGTAACTTATTGCTAACCTGCGCCATTTAAAAGTATTAAATTAAAGTGAAGTCACGTTCTTGTGGGTCTTGAAATTCAACACATTTTCATCTCAGAAACTTTCTGCTTACTTTTTGCGTAATACAATTAGACCATCTCATTAGAGCTCTAGAATATTGTCTACAAAATTATAAAATGATTTGTTTAATATTTTTGGCAAAAAAAAATTATCAGTTGTACTTGCGTGTAATTGATAAATCTCTAAAAATATATGAACTTAAATAACTTTGTAAAGATTAAGTAAATAGTTTATTATTATTATTTTGTTTCTTGCATTACTGTATAAATTACTTTTCAAACATCAGCATTTGTTACCATCCCATTTGCACTGCCACTTCTTCCCCTTTATTTTTTTTCTTGGAAGTATTAGCCACATGAATATGAATGAAAGGTCACAGTGGATATTACATGAGGTAATACGTTGGCTGCCATTTCTCAAACACAAGACTAAAAAAACATATTTTTCTTTACTGTTTCCACAGCCTTATGTCCTGTCAGACTAACACTGCCTCTTGGTTTTCATGGCAGACATTTTCTATGGAAGGACATTAGCTTAATGTCTGCTCAAAAAGATGTGGTTGATTTAAAACATTTTTGGGAAGCATGTAACTTACACAGCCTTTAGCCTAGCTTTGGTTAAATAAAAGGACATGGTTTCTGTAGCAGAGAAAGTTTCACATTAGGTATACTTCATATGTGTCATTGTGGGAGTGTACCTGAAGTGATGGCAATTAATGGTGATGTGTCACTGTATGCAGGAGGGTTTTAGTTTATATATTTTGACTTGTGATTATGGCCTACACAATCACAACATTTTTCAATTCTCTCCCAACCGGTAGCACGCATTCATGTTGACTTTGTGGTTTTCCCAAATTGGACTCTGGCTCCAGGTGGCTGAGCTTCCATAGCAACCTCCAGGCTTATCTGCTACTGGGAAGTCAAACAATAAGGTCTTTCACTTTCTCGACTGATGCTTTACTTTTCCAGAGAGGAAAAACTGTAAGTGAAAAGCCTTTTTGTGAGATTACAAGATGTATTGTAAGATTAGCAAACAGTTAAGCTGAATTTATAACCAGCAGCTAAAATTTCAAAATAAGATTAAATAAAATAAAAAAGCAGTTTGTATCTACATTATAATATAGTGTCTGACACACATTGGCCTATAGACCAGATTTATGTCTGATTAGTTTATATATCCATGCAATGAAGATTAATTAAATAGCTTCAATATATTTTGATTTTGGCAGAAAATTTCTATTTGGATTTAATAACATTTATGTTATCCCTTGTTAGATTTTGTCTAACAAGGAACACTTAATTGACTAAGTATACTACATTTTAGTCAACTAAAGTGCCAATAAATTTAATTGACAAATCATTGAGAAAAGCCAATATTTATACTTTTGTGTATAAAACAAATGTATAAATATTGCAAGATGGATTTTTTTACAACTTTTATTATTTGAAACAATGTAATATGAATATACCTTTTCAATTATGTTTTAAAAATCAGGACTTCTAAATAATGTACGTAATGTATAAATTTTGCTGCGCTGCATAATTGCACACTAAAATGAGAAATCTGGGTGACAATTTTGCATCAACCTCCGTTTCCAAGGCTGAAATTAGCAAACTTATATGGTTCATAGAAAATTTTTGACCAGAACAAGAAATTCACATATGGCATATTTTTTTTATCTACATTCACCATATTGTTGCCAAATATTACAAATGAAAAATTCAAGAAAATGTATGGATTTGAACCAAAAAACATGTATTAAGATTTTAGAATAACATTAATCAAAACCGGTCAAAAACCGCTCTGACATGCCAATGCACAAAATCATATTTGTTTTAATTTAATTTAATTGCAATCAGCTTCTTATTTTGTCTCTCAAGTATAACTAAATCTTTATCTACAAAAGCAGTAACAGGTATTCAAGTATAACTCAAGTTATACTTGAGTTATGCTCTCAAGTATACCTTAATCTTTATCTACAAAAGCAGCAACAGGTATTCCTTTCCCCCATTAGTTAGCAGTGATCTTTGATTTGTTGAGGAAGATTTTGCAGAGACTGAGAGATTGACAGTCGGTTGAGATGCTGCCACTATATGCATTCTGTTGTCCTGGAAATACCTTAGGTGTCCTGACCTCTGAAAAATAGCAAAAAGCTAAATATTAACTTATTGATTCAAGTATTTTAACTTTAAATAAGACTATTGGGGAAAAACATTGTTACATCACAAAATATCATTGACTAATTTTTCAACTGCTCCCACATTTTCACACGACTAAAAATTTAATTGATTGGATTCATTTTAACAACAGTTTTCAACACTATAATCCCCACTCCTTGTTTATGACAAAATTGACTCAGTCTCAGGTGTAGGATCACTAAAATTTATTTCAAATGATGATACTAAACAGAGAAACTGATGATACCAACTAAATAAAGATTCAAATACCTATTGTGTGTGTGCAATTAGTTTAATGCAAATTTAGGAAGGTATGTTAATACTGATGATTACATTTTAAAAACAAGAGCAGACCAATCCATATTGGCAATCAACCAGCCAAACTAGGTTAAAACAAGACATTCTTATATGATTCTTAAATATGGGAAACAATGAGTGCTCCTGCCACTGAGATTCCATCCTCATTGACACTGTAATAATATTCAGTGTCAGCACAGCTGTGAGAAAACAAATTGGGACTATGATTAATGAACACCTTCGACTATCCCCAGACAGACCATGGAGATGGGACTCCCAGCAAAGCCTGTCCTTCTGCCCTAAGAGCTGACGTAAAGCTCTCTATCATCAACACCGATGCTCCCGAGACTCTCATCAATCCAACGCTGACAACTGTAGGTTTGATTCTCCCTATTAGCACATTACGTGCTACACCCTCTGTTTACAGGGTGTAGTTTTCAAAAATCCCTCTGGAAAATGTTATGTAGATTATTTTTTTTTTATAGGATGCTATTAATGTAACTTTCCCCCTTGAGGTTGTTTTCTTTTGTTCGTAACTTGTAGGGCATCTTTACTTCAACACGGGAACATGCCAACACATAAATAATCAGGGTCCACTTTAAAACATCCTCAAGCAGGATCCACACGTGCCAACTAACAGCATTTATTTGGTTTACATCCCAGGTGGTGATGATCCTTCAGCACTCAACCTGAATGCAATCAAACTGGGTTTGTGTCTATGCCAGCTAAAAGAAATCTTTGTCTGCTCTCTGGCTCACTGTTTCTTGGTCTCCATGGTAATACTGTACAATAAGAGCAAATAGCAAGAGAAACCTGGCTGGCAAAAATTGGTGCGTTCTGTGCTGACAGCAATGGTGGAGTTGATGGACATCGTGTGTCAGCACTCAGGGTGCCCTCAGAGAGTAATGCCGGTGGCCTTTACAAGGATGTCTTTCTGCAAATCACTCGCTGGGCAAATATACAAAAACTGCCTTATTGCCTGGCAAGCAGGTTGTCCATCAGTGCTTGAGGTCCCAAGGTGACAGTTTGGGTAATTACTTGCTCTAAAAAGCCCCATTTGATATAAAAGGACCACCTTTCCTCTTCAATTAACTTCTTGTTTGTTAGTTGATCTCTCAAGATATGAAGTTGAACAGACAAAAAAAGCTTCCAAACACCTGTTAGATGCATATCAGAAATTTGTGTCTGAAGACCAAAATTATAAATAATTACTGTCTAACATGATTATGAGAAATGTAATTAGCAAAAGTGTAATTGCAGTGTGAGATACTGACCTGGAGATTTTTTCACATAAGAAGGAAATCAAAACAAGCCAAGTGTGAAGCTTTAGGGGGCGAAGCATTTATACAATAAAAGGTAATTGCTCACATTCATCACCCTGGTTATTAATGGAAATCTTTTCCCTCCCGAAGGCAAGCTGTAAAATAATATAAACATTTGTTCACAACCCTGCTACTTTATTAGAATAAAACTCAGCATATTTGCTCAACCTGCAGCTCATTTCCAAGCATGTATTATGCTGTAATCTTAGAATTTTACAGCAAAAAGGTTTTAAGTGCAATAAAAAAGAAACACCAATGGCACTTTCTGCTGCCTGGGAAAACCCATAAATCACAGTGTCTGCAGAGTGACAAATTACTGATGTCATCAACACAGTATGCCAAAGCAGAATCTTAGTGTTGGCTAGAGTGCACAGAATTACAGGTTAACACCTACCTACAGCATACAAGTGAAATTGAACTCTCATGCAACAATTATTCTGCTCATGTAAAAAAGACAGCTTGAGCAGGCTCAAACTCTGGAGGAAGCTTAGAAAATAAAACATTCTCAAAAGAATCGCTGTGCTTCTGTCTTAGGCGCCATCACTAGCTGAAGGTCAATCTACTCTGATGTCTTTGTCTCTCATCATCAAATATACCCATCCTTTAAATTCCTTCTTACTGAGAGCGTGCTTATTTTACGCATCCCTGTCACATCAGAGTGAGATAAGGCATCAAATTTATGGTTGTGAAAAAGAGACAGAGACCCTCTGGAAGGAATGTTTGCATTTTTTTTTTTTTTTAGGAAAAGATAACTTTTATGGACACAGGACAAAAATATATTTCATCAGCCTTTAAGATGCACAGCCCTTGTTAATATATGAAACTTGAGAATCTTTGAATAATGTCCAGGACTGATCAGGACTAATTGGATATAAAACAGAGTCAAGCAGCAAAACCTGTACTTTTTTTGTAGAGAACTGTCTGTTTTACTCTGGTAATTGCAAAGTTTAGTAAAGCAAATGACTTCATGGTATATACTTAGTGGCAACAAAATTTCCATAAACTTTTGGTTTATGGAAATTTTTAAGCAAAATCTTAAGAAGAATTTATGCGCTACAAATGCAGACAAAAGTCTACATGAGCAACAATTTATGAAAGGACCTTCAGACATTCTGTTATTAGTTTTTTTAGAAAAGTAGACATGCTCTTGATTTTGGGCAAGGGAATATTAAAATGAGCAATCCCACCCTGGTAGATGGTTACAAATGACACAGTGCTCGAGAGAAGTTTTCCACTCAGCAACCAAACCTTCATAAGTGTGACTACTGTACAAGCCTGAAATTACACAGAAACAAAAGTAAACAGAGCTAAGCAATGTTTACTTTCCACACAGGTAATTTTGCCATGAAAAAAGTCATAGAATAAAGCAGAGAGACAGCTGGATGTAGGAAAACTGAAAAAGCAGCAGCCATAAAAAAGACTTAAGCTCAAGTAGAGATATTAACTACCCTGATTTATTTATAGACTCATCTTTTAGGGTTTTTCTTTGTGATAAATCACACTCGTGTCATATCTGATCCTCTCAGATTCATGCCTCACCCACAGATCTGTTTTTTTACCACAAGCCTCAGACATGTTTATTTGGAAATATGCCATAAATCCCAAGCTTTTGGAGAGGCTAGGGTGGGCCTGGTTATGGTGCAGGAGGTCAGTGCTGCTCCAATGATAATTTGTGGTTTGGTGGACGCTTGAGTGCCTACAAAGAGGGTTCAGACTAAGACTGGCTGGTTGCAGCTATGGGCCTCATTCACTTCAAATAAGCCAGAGTCTCTTATTCTGCAGGGGGAGATATTTATATAATACAAAGTTATTTTCCTGGATTTACCTTTCGATGTTATTGAAAGCTTTTTAAATTTTGATCAAGAGTATGTGTTGGAAAGAAATTGGAAGGGTATACATAAGACATTCAAAAATCTAATTAAAAGTTCACTTACTATATAAAAATCTAAACCAGAAAAAAACAATGTAGTGTAAAAAAAAAACAAAAAAAACACCTGTTTTCGAGTGTCACTTTTCAGTAAATACTCATGAATTATGATGCAAAGTCACACATTCCAATCCGTTTTTTTGTCTTGTGCCTCTTGACCTCTGCTCTTCTTCAGTAATCAGGACAAAGACAATTTCCTATCTACATGCCCTTATCCACTCACAATGTTTATAAACTGTCTAATGTTGAAAAGTTCACCTAATTTAAGAGCCATGCTTATGTCATCTGGTGAGCCTCATGTCCCCAGGACTTAGATCGGAACTGCTACAGGGCAGAGGTCACGGTCTGGCCCCTGGCTTATCAAAGCTGTGTTTATTTAAAGTCTATGCACGCCTATGGGCAACAACAAACAGAAGGGCCACATGCAATGGCGTAATTTGGAGGCAAATCCTGTTTAGGAGTACAGATTATGGATTTTTGGGAGTGTGTAGCTGTTGGAACAGCAACATTGTCACTCTCAATCCTGGTGACGGTGGCTTGCTTTGCTCAGGAGCACTGTAAAGTGAATGTGCTGCGGCACCTTGTGACATTTACAGAGAACCTGCAGAATCACTAATCTGGGCTTCATGTTAAAGGGCCTCTCTGAAAAATAAACAAACTTGATTGGCACTTGCATTAGAGTCCAGCTCCTCCCTCCGATATAATCTGAGACTAAACCTGGGTTGGGTAACAATAATTGTGAATCCCCAAAAATGCACTCCATCGAGAGTGCCTTCTTGCACTCCTGGGACAAAACTTTGTGGGACAAAGTTTTCAATCTTTGTCCCACTGATTTGTAGATGTCTAACACCTCTGAGACCTGACACACTTTCATATATGTAATACGAAAGCGTTTAAACTTTCTCTGTTTAATTTAGCTTTTATATGACTTCACCACTCCAATAAGATGTTAATAATAGTGATGTGTGGACCAAAGGTTTTGCTTAAATATTGAGGGGACGATTTGAAATTAGATACCTGATACCCTTATTTTCTCATTATATAAAGAGCATTGAAGTTTTTATCTAAAAGCAATATTATTGAGGTGTATTAGTCAGATGGTGTAAATGCAAATGTTCACTGCAAATCTTAATTTGTAAAATAAAATAAAATAAGATGTCAGTGTCATTTTATGTTAGGCTATCACATAGAAGCCCAATAAAATAAATAGATATTTGTGGTGGTGAAACAAAAAAATATGAAAATATTAAAGATTTCCGTTTTCACACACTTCGTATTATTTTGTCAAATCAATAAGGTCAGTACATTTTTATGCTTAGTTTACATTAGATTTTTTTAAACAACATCCTGCCTTGATTAGGAAATATGGTTGTATTTAGTTCTGGCTCAATTATGACCTCACAAGGAAGTCATTTGGTTTGTGAACCAGCACGCACAGCCTCAGAAAAAGGTGAGGTGGTGATCATGCTTGACCAAACTTTGTTTTCCTACCAGTCTGCACTACACATATCCACACATGGTGTCAGGGATGGCTCACATCTGGTTTATTTACTCTCATCGCAGGATCTCTGAGAGCTGTGTGTGGCCTCCGTGCTCCTGTGTTGTAAAGGCCCTGCGCAGAGGAAACATAACATTTTACAGTACTCACTGCTGGTGACAGATCCAACCCCTCTGGGCTGGTGTAGTACAGACACAATGAGAAAGATGAATTTCAGACCACATTGTGACCACATTTCTGTAATGAGAAGAACTAGACGTTGTTACTCGTCTGGAAATTCCTGGATGTCTTCTGTATTGAACATGTTTTTAAGTTTGGATGATGTAGTTACCAACGAACAACTGATCATAACAAAAAAAATGGTTGCAACTTCTAAACTATCTTGTTGTCTTTTGTTTGGTTATGTTGCACAAAAGCAAACTATAAAGTGGAGCTTCTGCATGAACAACTTTTGATCTTTCTTTTGAACAATGAAGAAATCAAAGGAAAAACCTTTGTCTATGTGTTCAACTATATCAGAACAGATCCCAGCAGCTCGGGATCTGGTGAGGGGATCTTAAATTTCCCTGCCTTGCCAATAGATGTTTGCAAACAGATCCAGTTTTTAATATGCACTGATATGGTCTGACTCCATCTGACTATGAAGGCTTGTGAGAGAAGGAGAGATGTGGAGGGAGGGGGGAACTCAAATAAAATCTCCTTTGTGAACACAAGGAGGCAAATAGACTGTACGCAAGAGAAACCTGAGTGGCTCCATGGGCTATGGAGCGTGGTTCTGAGGCTTTCCCCTGGTCCGCAAACTCTGTGCTCCCTGTTCACAGCTTCAGATTAATGCTATGCTGCATGACCACAATTTGCCTGACAGGCAGCTCCTGTCTGTCACACTGGCATATATATAGTATATATAAAACTATATATATAGTTTTTAAAAGGCGATACCAGAACAATCTGAAGATTATGGCTTGCATACATATTTTGCCTAATTTATTTCTTATAGGTAAAATCCAGAGTACACAATTCACACTATAAGTCATTTAATTAGTAAGTGCAACAAAGTACTGTTTGCCACCTATCTATGTTATACACCATCCCAATGGTTAAACATGGTGGTGGCAGGCTCATGCTGTGACAATGCTTTTTATCAACAGGAACAGGGAAGTTAATGAAAGTTGATGGGAAGACAAAGGGAGCTAAGGAAGATTAAGAAAGCTATTATTATTTGCAAAACACGTAAGATTGGCCTTGGGGTTGACCAAGGCAAGCATTAAACAACCAACCAGAGCAACTAAAGAATGGTTTAAATCAGACCATATTGATACATTTAATTGGCTTTTCAGATATTTCTTTATTTCAAAAACTTTAATATGATGTAAAAAATAAAAATAAAAAATATGTTTCTTTAACTTAAATTGTCCGGTACTTTGTGATGATTTATTATAAAATCCTTGTAAAATTAACAAAAGTGTTCTAATATAAAGAGAATGTCTTCCCCAGTTTATATATATATATATTTTTTTTACATTTTAAAACAGTTTAAAGAGCTCTTGTTGAAATTTCCCATGATGCTGTGTGTGGTTTAAGCAGTTCTAGTTGGAGAATAACCCTTTTGGAGCTAGAGAGAAAAGCACAAGCTTTTATTACATTTTATGTCACACATACCGTCACACAAATTTTTTCATTTTCAAGGGCACATATGGGCACACGTGGTCTTTATTAAGGTATATGTTGCAGAAAATGCTGCGGCACAGAAAAACAATTAACTATGAAGCTTTCTATACTTAAAAAAAAAGAAAGACAAAAATAGCCTCCTTCGACCTTCATCCCACATTGTTGCTTGTGTTTGGAAATTGCAAATGATCAGTGTATAATTTTTGACTACAAAGACAGCAAAATATTAAATGCACTTCCTTTAACATCTTCAAACAGCTAATTTGATCCCAAAAGTAGAGGTCTCCTGCTGAAGTTTGCTTCATCTTTGTCTGGGACGTTTGGTGCACAACACCCAGCATGATAGTGGTGCTCCATGCAGGCCTGCCACCCTCACCCTGCCTTTCAGCACCTTTTGGCCAGCAGAAAGGGGCTCTTTGTTCAATCTTGAGCTTGTGACGTCCACTCAAGTCCACGCTTCCATTAGCAACAGTCTGCCAAATAACCAGGGATTGTGATGGTGCCTAATAACCACTGCATATGCTGTATTTGTTTAAGGAGGGATTTTAAAATGTGCCCCTGCTGTTGCACACAGACACAAGCAAACTCTTATATCTCAATTTAGTCACACTCAGATTTTTTTTTTTTATTATTTTCTTAACTGACAGACTAATTTAATAAATAATATATAATTTAGGCAGAGAAAGCACCGTGATTTGTTTCTTCCTTTTAACAATGCTGTTCGTTTGCAGGGCAAATTTTTAAATGGCATTAGCTTAATTCTAATAATTATCATTACTTACTAATTATTCAAAAACAAAAACAAGTTTATGTAATTATTAAGTACAAAGAAATAATTAACAAGACAAAGAACACATTATAAACTACATCCCACTTGTAGCTTTGGAATTATAATAGGAAAGAAATATTTTTCCGGATTAAAATCTTACTAAAAAAAAAAAATTTTGTTTAAATATTTGGTTATTTGATAATCCATTTGAGACTTTTATGATCTGTTTTTTTATTATTATTTTGAGAGAACAAGAGTTAGATGAAGTAATGAAAGCGATCCAAGAAATTGGGCCACAAAGATATGAAACACAGGTGAATAAAAGTCCATGTTTAAATAATTTTACTGCTCATTGTATGTCAATGTAAATCAGGTCTCACAGTTTAATAGTAGATGAATAATAGACCGGTAGGACCCTTCATAGTGTTAATTGTATATCCCACTGGCACAATGTAAAGTAGATTTCTACTCAGTATGAATAGAGTCTATGCTTCTTGTTAAAAAAAACAAAAAAACTCCAAGACACAACAAACATTCTGGGCCAACACCATGAGTATCTGGAAATAAAAGCAATATCCATGCATTGCTTTTAAAATAAACAATCATTCTCAGCTGACAGAGCTGGAAAACACTCCCTGTACTGTCACTGGTGGAGGAAATTCAATACACATGGCTCTTCATATTTTCTTTCATAGAAGATAATGCTGGCCATGTGACATTAAATAATTTTGTCAAAACCAATCACGAACTTTGAACCTTCTGGTTTATATATAAAATCAAAACCAATCTACTAAATTGTTTCTTTAACCCTGTCTACTTTGTTCTCTTTAAGGCTGCACTGATGTGCAACTTTCTGAGGGTTTTCTAAAATAAGTTTTGGATGAAACACAATGATTATGTTAAAAGTATTTGTAGAAAGTTAAAATGTTCAAAGTATTACATAATCATTTTATCAAAATGGCAACTTTTAAGTTAAGTACGCTATTCAGTTAAAAAACACTATGTTAGCATAAATGTGTGCAAGATAAGACCACTAGTACTAAAATTATCAGTTCACCTACTTTGTACAACCCATTTTGCCAACAGAAGCACTCACAAGCTTCATTTGTAGTGATTCACAACAATTACAGAGAAGTGTCACTGATCTTTTCTGTCCTGTTCTCTTTTCTTTACCTAACATTTCTGCTGTAGCTAGGTTAGAGGACTGAAAGGGTCTTAGAAAAAAAATTTAAAAATCATTTTGTGTTCATTTATAAGAGTTTTTAATTGGTGAACTGTATGCATATTGATTTGGCCATATTATGTTTTGAACCATTATTCTGGTTAAAGATTGAATTGCTCTTTATTACTTTTATTCATGGTGATCTTTTGATTCATGACAGACCCACCTAAAGTGTTTGTAACAGAAAGGCTTTGGGGGGTTTTGTTACTGACCAAAGCAAATTGTTTGAGTAAAAGTTCAATTAATGTTAAGCAAATTGTGCACATAATTTTTTTTAATGGTAGAACAGAATTATTATTATTTATTTTTTTTGCCATTTAATATGTCATCTAAATGGTCATGGCTATTTGTTTTATGATATTGTACTTTTGAGATTTTCTCTCTTTTCTTGCTGTTCTACTTAGTGTAGGTAATGACAAGATACACTTCAGATCCAATCAGGTCTTGTTCTTCACAGTTCCACTTCTTTTAAAGTTTTTCATTTTATTTCTATTCAAGATATGGGAAAATTTTGGTGGCACATATCCGTGTTTCTAATAGCATGTTTTCTTGTCTTTTAAATTTTTAAGAGTGGCTAAAAATAATGGATTGTGTGATTTTATGCTTATATCCTAGTGAAACAGGAAGTCAATTAGAAATTTCCAAAATATTTTTAGAGCAAGATTATGCACACACACACACACACGCACCCCCACACACACACACCTATATATATCGTCAAGTGTAGAAGATGCTACAATATACTTTATAATATATAATTATGAATAACAATTATTTTGCTATTTAGCTATATCAGTTTAGTGGAGCAATACAATAATAACAAACAAACAGAAAATGGAACCCCAAACTGCATGACACACTTCACCCATTTTTTAATTAATAACACATAATCCAGATAATTTTTTTTCCCTACAAGTATGAAAAACATCAGATTTTTGAATATGTGTGTTGCCACTCTAAGCGAAAAAAAGAAATACATTTGGCTCATCCACACCATATTTTCATGTGAGCCCCATGTGTATCTATTGATTTAGACCCAATTCATGTTTATTATTTTAACTTGTCCGGTCTTTACAGTTTGCTTAGAATAACTGTCTCTCATTGAATTTTCAGAAAAAACAAACTTCTGAAAGACCCTCCTAAAAGAACCTATGTTTAACATTTTTAAACAGAAAGAAGTGCATTTTTTAAAACGAAGGAAAAGTCGGCCCATGTATGTTTTTACTAGAACCCATGTGTTCAGGTATTTATTTGCATTTATTGTTGTTCCTCTATCTTCAATGCAGTTCATAGGAAAAATTATCTTTGCAAGTTCCAAATGAGAAACTGTTACTTAGCATGATCAAATACTTTAAAAAAGAGCATGCTTCTTCATTGATTTTGGTGGAGTTGTGTATGTATTTTAAAAAGATAAATCTATTTGAAACATTGTGGTGTCTCCTACATTCCTGGTTATAAATCTTGCAGGTAGAGAAAAGCCATGTATGATGTTTTCTAGGCTCACCACACACAGGCCAGCACCAAAAAAAAAAAAAAAAACAAGGTGTGTGGCCATTTTTCCAGTCTGGCTAAATTAGATGAGATGAATATGAAACATACACCTTGTGCTGACAAAGCACACTGATGACTAAATGCTTCAGCAAATCATTCCATTTCGCATTATAACATGAACAGCCATTTTATTATTTGTAGAGAAAAAAACATTTCAATGAAGGAACATTGGGCTGTGTGCAAAGCAGTAATTAAAAAGGAACTGTTGAAATATTAGATGGTTTTTCAATAAAGTGTACAGTAGGGTTGCCCATTATTACCCCTCATCAGCACTGTCAGGCATCAGTGTAATCACACCAGCTCATTTCTTGGCATAAGCACATCATTAACCACAAACTGACAGCAATTAACAAAACATAATTAGGCTGAAGGCAGTTTGTTCTGTGTGTGTTTTGCATAGATGGAAATTATTTTCTCCACTTAAAGGGTAAAAATGGTTTAAACTAAACTAATTGAATGGGTTTAAAAAGATTTAGTGATTCAAATTTTGCAAATTTGAGGTGTGTTGCTCCACCAATTCTATAAACATAAGCAAGATTCTGCTCTTTGCTCAAGAAATTTCCTTGCTGAAAATAACCCCCACTAAAGATACATAAAAAAATATTTTACTATACATCCTTAAAAGGATTCAAGGGCCACTGGGTGGAGAGTTGTATCATGTTTGAGCCATACGATAAAGTGAAAGCTATTCTGTGCCCATGATGAATGAGGCTCCTAGCAGGATGGTGGCAGGGAGGACAGCTCCAATGTTATCTCACAGTACCCTGACACAGTTCACTTCTGAGAGCCTGCTCACCTGGGAGGGCCTCGACACATTGGAGGCTTCATCAATCACACAAAAACCAGCTTCCACTGGCAGTTTAGCTTGGACAGGCCTGACAAGGCATTAAACAGTCCCAAAATATACCTGGCAACCTCATGTTCTGAACAGCAGGTAAACAGTTTTAAAAGCACTTCAAACACTGCCGCACAATACATGTAAATGCTTTTTAAAGTTCATTGTCTTAAGCAGAGGAACGGGGAGCCCTTATTTTCATTTGTGGAAAAAAATGGTCTGCAATACAATAAAAATACCTTTGTGTTTTGATAATATGTAGGCTAATAGAAACCATTAGTCAAACAAGACTTCTCATAACTCACACTGGACAAATGTGCACTCTATACAAGACACATTAAACCTTTACAAACCTACTTGTTTTTACCTTAATTAGTCTTTGGGGACTTGTGCTGCCATTTCATAGAGTTATATTATCCCTGCCATCGCCAGACGCTTTCAAGGCTCAAGCGATCAATGCAGAGCTAATGAACCCAGTCTTGGGGCTCCTGTAGACCACTGAAGGCACACGTTGAGAGGCCCCAGTACCTGAGAGATTCATTTAAGGGTGGGATATTTCAAGAGGGAAAAGGCAATTGGTAGCCAGGCCACAATTTACAAGGGTCAGAACAATTGGGAGAAAAGCACACCTAATTTTTCAGGGTTCCATACGTAAAGCAACGCTGTCAAAACACAAGGGAGTGCAGAACACCCCCTCGGGGGTCAGTGATGGGGCACAGCCCTGCCAGAGTCCCTGACTCACTCCCATAAATCCCTACAATCTGAACTCCTGCAGAATGTTGTGAGAAGGTCAGGTGTTTGGTGATCTCTCTGGAAAGGTGAGCAGTGTTTGTGTTTGTGCATTAGGAGGACTAGATGTGTGCTAATGGAAACATTTGGTCATAGCAGACTGTGTCCAAAAGTTGAAAAAGTTCCCAATAAACAAATATGAGCACAGAAGAAGTTAGGAGAATATTTTGCACCTTGAATACATTTGTCGTACCCAACCATTTAGGTATTGTTGTACAAAGCACTGATGTTTGTGTCCTCTGCGTATTATTAAGAGTCTCACTGGAAATGGTCGACAAGGTGGCTATGAATATTTATATGTGGATAAAAGATTACAATAAAGAGAAAGAGTGATGGTAAATTTGATGGTGTGTGTGTGATTGTAGCAGCATCATAGCTCTTCTCTTTGTGGAAGATTCCACAAAGAGAAGAAAGTTGTTAAATAGAGAGCAACATAGAAGGAAAGAAAACTTGCTAGAACCCACAAAAGACTTCTAGATATGTAAATCTGGTGTTTGTATATATTAAGACTATCAACAAGGTGCAGAAAAATTTTGTTCTACAAAGTGTTAACTCAGGAGGGCTGAATACAAGTTCTTACAGTATGTTTCGGAATTTTACTAGTAAAAACAAATCTTCACAATTATGTTGGTCCTCCACATAAAATTCCAACAAAATGAAATTAACTTTGTGGATGTAACTATAAGAAAATGCTCAAGGGATAGGAATAATTTTACAAGCAATTTTTTTTGTTTAAATAAATGCTTCCTCCAAATGGTAAAGCAGATCAAAATTACTTCCAAAGCACTGTGAGACATTGTGTTGCAGCAATACTGTGGTCAAGGTATGCTGAGGTATCTGGTTTTGTGTTTTTATTTAAGAGGTGGAATGCGCCTGCCCACCAGTCCAGCTACAAGGCTGCGGCTGGATAGAGGGATAACCTTTTTTTTTATTTGGCTTGTGCCATGCAAAAGCTGCACTCCAGTGAGGCTCGCTGAATATTTGGATGTGGGTATTGGCAACTGGCATGGTGCATACGTATTAATTATGAAGAGCACACACACATTTACGCAGGCTAAACCACACAGACAGGTAGGCATACACACAGACACTTTCACACCAGCTCTGGTGGATTCATTCCCAGAATGTTTTGGAGTAAAACCAGCTGCATGTACTCTGCAGACTGTGTGCAGGTTGGCCATTGGGCTTGGCATTGGCAGCAGCCTGGAAACATGTCATGTGACTTCTGGGAAAAGTGGTTCCCACCAGCTATATGTCTGGTTGCCAAACATAGGTGATAGCATGGAGCCACATTAATAAACTCCAACTAAAAATTTAAGATGATATTTTATAATTATTATTCCTGGTATAGTTTTTGCAGTCCATTGCAAAAGTTTTCAGACTGTTGTTTTTTTGTTTTTTTTCCCTCCACATCATAACACAACAGCCACAAACGTCATAGTTAGTGTGGATGTTATGTGTAATATTAATGTAACTTTTAAAGTGGAAGTTACATTATCCAAAATTATAGTGTACATTATAGTATCTAGCCCAGCTAATCTGATACCCCTATACAATACAGTCCAACCAATTGTCTTTCAAAGTCCTCTAATTGATAAATATCACTTCAACCTGATCACACCTGTAGCAAAACTGGTCCTATTGACTCAAATGAGTTTAAATAAATGCACATCATGGTTCTCATATAAGTATTTATCACATTATGGTGATAAACGCCTTGCAAAGAAGCATTTGCCAAGACAGCATTTTTATATATGGGGAACTTTATGTGTTGAAACTGCAGCAGAATCCAGAAGTTCCAGGAAAACATGATATATCATGTTTCACAGAATAATCTCTCATTGTGCCAAAGAGTTTCCTGTGATGTCAGAAATCCTTGGCTTTCTTGTGCCCCCATAAATATTCAGCAGAGCTGAGGTCAAGTGTCTGAGAGGGAAAGTCCAAGATAGTCAGCGCTTCTGGGTCTTCAATGTTTTTCAAGTATTTCTGGACGTATGCTTGAGGTCAAAATCCTAAAAAATTAAATATACAAAACCACAAAGATGCAAACATTCCCTAAGAGTGCAAATCTACTTTTTATAGTCAGCTTAGTGTCCAACCACATTGTTTCAATATACTCTCTGGCCATAACATTTTCACATGATTTTCCTGTGATTTCAATACACTCCTGTTGTAGAGTCTCAGCTGTTACTCGCTTATTATTTACTATTTATAACTAGTTACTGAGATACATTCCAAAAAAATAATTCTGTTTCTTCAGAATCCCAAAGTAAACTTTTGAAGTATTTTAGACATTACTAGAGGGATATATTTTAGAGTAGTGAGGATTATTTTAATTTTAATTTTTTTAATTATAAAGAACCTTTTTTTCTAAATAGTGCATTTGATAGTACCAGATGCAGTAGTTGAAAGCAAGATGTAATCTGTAAGCATAAAGATTTTTTTCAACTTAGTTTTTTTTTTCTTTTTAAATGTAACTTTTTTTTAACAATAGAATAAAAAAAGTTTTCGTGCCTTTGACAGGATAAAAATCAGCACACTTGTAGAGACCTACAGAAGCATAAACAGCAACAACATTGGGACAGCAAACACTTAAAAATAATAATTTAATAAACAATGAAAAACAGGCTTACTTTTGCAATTTATTGAATAAATGCAGAAAACTGTCTATTTGGCTGAATTAATACAAATGGAAAAACAGAAAATTTTCCACTAAGCAAAACAAATTATTAAAAACTTGACCCACCTACATCTGTTTGTAAATTTAGCAAATGGGAGAGTCTGCAAAAAAAATTTCATGCTTGCTTCTCAAATACAATGCGACCTTGCGTTTCCAAAATGAGCTCAGAGTGGAGCAAACCTTGAATTGACTCCCACCCTTCAATACAGCACGTAGTCCGACACAGAACCAGGCATGAGACATGTTTACACAATATGCATGGAAATATAAACCATATAAATTGTCTGATATCACTGTTACGCTCACATTTGGCCTGACACCTCTTGGGTGACATGTTGGTGTTTGCAGGAAAGGAGCACAGTGTTCACAGGAGATGGTGCCACAGTCACAGAGGACAAAGGCGGTGTTCATGTGGTGTTCACTCGACCCTGGAGAATACTTCTGGTTTTGTGTGTCTGGAAATGGGAATGTGAGGTGGCAGCGAGACGCCATCGTCCTAATGTTTAGCACAAGAGTCCTTTACAAATGTGACATTTACGGGAGTTGCTCTTTCCCACCCTGCTATGCTGCGCATGTGAGCATTTTCTATCTGTTCAGTTTGGAATAGGATGATTATAAAAACGAATGAAAAAAGGGTATATTTTCTCCACCAAACATATTGACTTCCTCCAGTGGTATATAGTTTCAGCATTCAATGCACTCTGTAATGACAAAGACAAGGCCATCACCGGGGTAATGTGCAATTTCAACAAGTAAAAGGTTCAACTTGTGCAATTCAAAACCTTTAGCAATCTTTTAACACCACTAGGAGGAAATATTAGTTCCTTGATAAAACATAATTTTCTCTGCCGGCTGGACGTGGAGGCCCTGCAAAAACAGATGTTGTCTTGTCATGTTAGCAATATGCATGCATGAGGCTACAGGATTCATTTCATTGTGTTTACATAATGGGAGTAATTCTCCCTCTCTGTCGGCTGTCTCCCTTTTCAGTTTGTATTGAAATCGAAACGCCTTCCACTGACACAATGTCGTCTTAATTTGCCAGCCTGATTTGACGCCTGCTCTTGAGATGACAATATTAATTAAGACCTAATTAAAGTTGTGCAAACAAAAGATCATATTCATATTTTTTCTCGCAAAAGTAACAGTGCTGAACCAGATGAAGGCCATGGGTTTAAATACAGACTGGAGTTGTAAGTTTCGTGTAATTAAATGACGTGACACCTCTAAGGCTGCTCTGTAGGAAATAACACCACAACCTGAGACACATTCCACCACCTACGTTTGTGTGTCTTGGAGTCAGCCCTCATCCATTGTTGAGGAATGATCAGGCCACCAGAGTAGGAGAGGAATGATGTCCAAAATGCCCAAACATATGACATGACTGACACGAGTGATTCTCCTGCATTCCAGCACATATGGCACAGAATACCTTTATTTGGACAAGACTTCATGTAGAACATTTATTTTTATAGGATCCTATTCTTTCATACTTTATTGCCTTGGATTTAACGTTGCTTTCAAAATTGTAGATATTTACAGCAAAAAGCCTCATTAAGTAGAAGTTACAATAAAGTCTTTACTGAACAATATTTGTTTGAGCTTATGCCCTTAATGGTAGTTGGGTTGGTTGTATAGGTAAGAGTTATTTGGGAATTCACAACCTGAGCACTCATTTACCAAATTCCTTTGTATTTGCAAGAATGAAAATGCAAGATCATAACAAATTACATTTTACCTTGTCTGATAATCTCTTTTAAGTGTGATTTTAAGGGTTTATATTAGCAGTTATTTTTCTAAGTCTTTCTTCTAAAATAACTACAGGGGAGAAGTGGGCCTCTCTGAAATCTGTTCTACTTTTTCCTTCGTTTTGATCTTGGTCCAGCTGAGATATCTGTGTTTGTCTCTGGAAGTGATAGAGGAAGAAGTGGGTGGATGCGGTTGTTGTGGCTACAAGAAACAGACTCTTTGGTGTTGAAATAGAGTCTGAGGTAGTCCAGTGTTCACCTCTGAATAATACAAAGTGTACTACTTCTAAAAAAGAGAAATAACGGGTTACTGAATCACCCACACACATTGATTCATGATGTATAAGTGCTAGTAAGTGCCTAATGTCCGCTCTGCCCTCCTCAATAGGACCATTAAACAATCAGGAAATACTTGTCTGCTTCAGTTATTTATTGTATGATTGAAATGGGCAAAAATCACTGCATAAAGTCAAAACAGGTTTTCTGGAAGTACATTACATCCACTCTTTAGTATACATTGGCA
Source organism: Brachyrhaphis roseni (assembly GCA_903066815.1). NCBI lineage: Eukaryota > Metazoa > Chordata > Actinopteri > Cyprinodontiformes > Poeciliidae > Brachyrhaphis > Brachyrhaphis roseni. The sequence continues at coordinate 25,620 of CAEFZY010060073.1, read as the reverse complement.
TGACCGTTCAGAGTGGGTAAAAATTTACTGCTTGACTGACACACAATGTTTTGCCATGTCTATCTAGAGTTCTTTTTCCCAGTAATCATCTGCATTTCAGGACCAATACTGTACAGTTCCTGTTCTGCTTAATTAGTAAATGACTATAAAATCATAACATACAGTGCGTTGGGTTTGTGATGTGCCCAAAATGTGGGTTTCCATAAACTGTTGGAGGGAAAGAGAAGGTTTTTGAACAGTCGTGAATGCAAGTGGTGCAATGATGGTGGTATATTTGATGGGTGGTGATTGGCTGAGTGGAAACCTGTGGGTTTGGAGGTCCCCTATGTTTATGCTTTTGACAGATACTGCTTTGGCCCCACCAAAGAAATCCTCCTGGCTTCAGCTCTCACTTCTGGCTGCTTTTCCTGGCCACTCTATAAAAAATAAGCAGCTGAAAACTCAAACCTGCTCTCTGCATTTTCTCTCACAAACAACTGAAAATGAGAGAGGAAGCTTCCGTGACCTCTGCACTTCTTATACTTACATCCCGCAACTCTTACTGTGTTACACATAGCTGGATCAAATCCATGGCACACTTTCCCTGGGTGAATTGTACATTAAACCAAGATTACTGTTGCCATGTTTTGTAGTTCTTCACGCAACAAATATTTTTTTGCACACTTCTCTATCACTTCTCTATCACTACAAATGTAGTTGTACTGTCAAGGTATAGAAAAAGACACGATCACGAGGTACAATTGATGATGTGTTCTATCTATACTCAAGTTTCTGAAAACCAAACAAAAAAATCCACTGAGCGTTGTACAAATAAAATACTTTAGAACTGCAGTATGAAACTGGTTATTTCCACTATGATAGTTTCTATCTAATCTTTCATTTGAATGCATATATTTCTAAGAAACCAAGTGTGAAATTGGCTTGTATTGCTAATCATTTTCAGTCAAGCAGTTGATTTTAAGATCTTCCCATTGGAGGGTTAGGGCTTCAATGTAGACATTTGCACAACTCCAAAGTGAATCCTTGTTTGTGCTTGTTGCTCAAGTATCAAAGGACTTTAAACTTCCCACAAATCTTCTTGTATTTTCCATGTTTGACTTCACATTGACAAGTTTGATTTAATCACGAAAATGTACTTATTTCTGTTTTGCATTTAGCTTGCTCTTTTTTTTTTCAGAAAAATTAAATATGCATTGCTTGCTAAAAACAATGTTAGTAAAAAAAATTTTTAAATAAACAGCTATCTATCTGATCACACTAAAGCTAGCATGGCAACATGGGGAGATTTTGTCTTTTTTGAGAATAAGTGTTATATGTTCAGTACTCTATATTCTACAGGTCTGTCTGAAAAGTTTTTTAGATTCAAAAATCTATTAACTCTCTTTCGCTCTTTGACTATCAGACAAAAGCTGTTCAGAAGGTACTTCTGTACTTGAGAGAAATATCCCAACTTTTACACAGGCTAAGGAGTCTCAGTTATGGTGCTGCGTCTGGCCTTTTCATGACAGATGTAAACACACAGACATAAGTCAGCTCCTCGCAGTCAGGGGGTTCATTTTCAGGCAAGGCCCACAGTTGGCTGAAACCACAAGGCGGTTATATAATGCACATGGAGTGTAAAAAGCAAGTTAAATGGGCCTTAAAACGCACCTTGGGTATGATTCCCTTTCAGCTGAAGCCTCAAAAACTCTCAACCCCTGGCAGACAATACTGGTGTGAGCATTAGCTACTTTTACAAGAGCTCTTGATGACAGACCATCAGCTGCACAAATTGAGTTTTGTGGGTCGGCATCCTTGAAACTGGTCCAAGTAGATTGGATTGTGATAAAGATGTATATTAGCCTGCCACTGTTGAAAATTTAGCTATAAGTGCATATTGTGAGATTTAAAAATAGACCACAGAATGATTCCAAGGACAAAACATTCTCTACTTTGAATCCAACATAATTTCTCTCTCTTATAAGATTCAGAGTATAGATGACAAGAATAAACATCTAGATCCCAAATCAGCCAAGAAAAAACCTGAGAGTGTTGCTGGCTGTTTATGTTTATGTGCCCTTCCCTGCAGCTTGTGAGTACCGACATGCAAACAGAAGGGAAACAAGGCCTCTAGGAATGTGATACAGCATCCCACTCAGGAAGAGAGCCGAGTCGTACACCAGATAACAACCCAGCAGAGTCCGGGGCGGTGGATGTTTGGTTAAGGCCGCATGCATTATGCATGCCCTCTCACTGTAAGAGTACACATGTGTCAAACAGCTCCCATCGTCGTCACTCTACTCGACAGATCCGCTTCCACGGATCTCGCAACGAGACCAAGGCTCAAGATATTAGAGGAAATCAGCCGTGACACTAATGAGGCTGCTGAAAAAAAATGCTCTGAGAATCAGAGAAGTGCTTCTTATTCATTGTAAAAAAAATATGTTTTTTATTTCAGATTCTTACTTAGAGAACAAAAGCTTAATTTTAAATCTTAATCTGACTTTTTGATTCTTTCTTTTATGTGTCTGCGTACTTCCTACCCATTTAGCAATCTTTGAGTATAGATCATCTGCAAATGTATCCACACTTTTTAATAAACTTGATTTTCATGTGAGAAAATTCAGTTTTTAATGTGAATCTGATAGAGCCGTGATGGGAAATGCTTCAGCAACAGGCATTTGACCTGAAAATCCCACAAAGAAGCAGAGATTTAACCCCCAGGAAGCCCTTCCCAGATACAGAGTCTCTAGAGCCAAAGGAACGTGTGTGGTTTTTATATATGCCATGGTGCTGAACAGGAAGAAGACGCAGCAAACAGTTGGAGGAGAATCTTTTGTTGATCATCTGGTGTATTTTATGCTTGAGAGATCGCCACCTGCACCCGGTTGAACACAGTTTTACGTGGCAGAAAATTTGAAGCTTAATTTGTGGTTTCAAGGATTTTTGCACAGACTTAAAGTTACAATGAAATCTACATTAAGACAGTATATAGAAAAAGGCGTATGATATCTGTACAAGAACTGTGCCATTTATGCATTATTGGGGTTGCCTGCTCAGTGCACTTAATGCAACGTGCAACTTAAAAATTTAGTTGCACGTTTATTACTTTATGGAAAAAATATGGATGAGATGCAAATCTGTTAAATTTTCACAATATTTCTACACATGACTTGGTGTGAGGTTGACTCTATTTCGGCTGCTGCAGACACTGTGGCGCTGCAAGTCCCAAGCAATGTTAGTCCTGCTGTGCATGCTGAGGGGTTTTACACCTGAATGTGAGAGGGCCCCAGGATATAAGTCTTGTGAGCTAAAAGACCCCCTACAGTGTCTGTCCCTCCCTCAGATGGTCCTGCTTCCACTGAGCCTATGAAAATAACAATTTCTTTTTTTTCTAAATAAGCGTTACGTGAGCTGGGATTTTGACAGTGACAAATTAACTTGTCCAATAAATCTGAATTTGCTGCCAGAAAAAATTAAAATGATCGTTTAAAAAGTAAAAAGAAAACTGAAATGTAACTGGCTTTTTTGCGTTTTATTACGTCAAAATTACAAACTTCAAAGTATCTCATTGGGATTGTAAGTAACTAAGCAACACAAAGTAGTTAATGATTTTGAAGTCGAAGAAATATATGGATTTTCTTTTTCTTTTACAAAAAAAAAATATTTCTAGGTTTAGTACCCATTGTTTCGACATTTGTAAAACCACATTTTGCAGCATTTACATCTGAAAGTCTTTTGTCGTACATCTCTATCGGCTTTACATGAACATACATTTTCCAGTCTCATCAGAGATTAGCAATTGTATTTATGCCCAGACTTTGAGTTGACTGTTCTAACACAAGAATATACTTTGATCTAAAACATTCTTTTGTAAATTTGTTTGCATGCTTAGGGTCACTGTCCAACTGCAATGTGAACCTCATCTTTTCAGACTAACAGATTTTCTCCAAATTACACATGCTCTTCCAGAGTTATGGACCTTTTTGTTCTCCTGTATGGCTCTCTCTGACATTTTCAGAAAAATAAATGATTAAAAAGAGAATTTGTGTTTCTAAATGCTTATTTTTACTGAACACTGTAGACAACTTTGGCTTTATTAGATTTTTCCCAAGTAAGTTGTAAAGCCCAAAAGCAAACTTAAGCATTTATTTAAGATGCGGTCTTTGATTTCTGAATGTTTTTTCTTTATTATTATTATTATTATTATTTGTTAACCTTAAGAGCAAAACTTATATTAGTTTCACTTATGTTGCAAAGAAGAACCTTTCACCTCCAACACCATGCTGCAGTTATGTTATTTAATCTGTGTCACTTGTGGGCTGTGAACAGCAGTCTCATTGATTTATGGAAGCTTGTTGATATTGTCACATTAATGGACTGGATCTGTTTTCAAGGAGCCCAGCCATGTACGCAAAAGCAAACAAACTCAATTGCGGCTCAGTAGGGACTGCAAAGAGTTGCGACGCACGCAGATCTTGTCAAAATCAGGAGTAACATGTTGTGTTGATGACAAGGCAGAGGTGGCAAGGAAAACGGATCCTGTCCCTCAGAGAGGCATAGAGTTTCCTAAGCTTCAAGTTTAGGGACAAAGCCGCAGTGTACCTTAAGATGCTGTATCACTTTTACTATCCTATGTTCAACCACATCCCTTCCCACCCTATGCTGTCCATCTCCACCTACTCATATGCTTTGATCTGTTTCCAAAGCAAACTACTGGCAGTCATGATCCTTGCCTTATAACTTGGATCATAAGAAGACAAAGAGTGCAATTCACACTTACCTACAAGGCTTAGACACCAGGAGATGACACACATGCAAACACACGCACACAACCAGATTGTGGGGAGGTTGCAAGACTTATCAAATTCAATGAAGCAAGTGATATTAACACATCCTGTCACTTGTGGAAAGCTTAGTGGACAAAGAGGCCACTTGTCAGAGGCAGATTGGTGGAAAATGAGTGTAATATAGAACTCCAGAAAGTGTAATTAACTCTGTGTACTGTTGACAGTCATGCTGGCTTAAAACAACAGCCAAAGAGTCACACTAAGAACAATGACTATGAATCCAGTTGGCAAAGTTTGTTTCATTTTTGCTGTTTTGAAAATATGTTTCTCAGTAATCGATTTGCTCAGACGTTATCTCATTAAAACACTTTCTCCATTGTATAGGAATCAAACAGGTGTAGTATTATTTTGATAGTATGAATCAATATGAAATAAGACAGAATCCTAGCTCCAAGTGGATTATTTGATTAAAAACTCTAGAAATTTGGGAAGTTTTAGTTGACATAAATAGCAGTTCTCATTTTTAGGCAGATGATTTGTTTGTATAGCATTGGCAATTTGGTAAATTAATTTAATGTATACATTCTTAACCTGCCACAAATCCATCTCAAGAATTTTTCCCTTAACCCTCTACTTTCCAACATTAACATTTTAAAGAAACTATATATTTTCAGGATGTATATTACCTGAACAAAAAAAAATAGAAACATAAAAAATTAAAACTTTAACAAGATATTATGCAGAAACCATCAGGCTTTTGAACCAACTAGTCAGTGTAATAGGAGTGACGTGGTTTGCTTCCACCTGGTAGAAATGAAAGGGGAAAAAAAACAGAACAAACATAAATAACCGCAATTGAAAACAAACAGATTATGAAATTCAGGAGAGCGACCTTGGGTAGCTGCAAAGTATCAACAATGACTTCAGTCACAATAACATATTTTTTGATAAAAACAAAAAGATACAAAAAAACAGTTTGGAAAGTCCTAAAAACTTTTTGACTGATGGAGCCTCTCTAGTGGCTAAACTAAGAGTGTTTTTAGGCTAAATCATAGAATTTAGAAAAAGAGAGGGCAAAGAGTGTTTGTAAATGAAGGGTCAGAATAAAGAATCGTATTGCTACATTTACATGTATTGTCCAGAAAATCAAAAAATGAAAAAAACTTTAAACAAATTTAATGGAATATTTCTAAATTATTAATGAGAAGATCTGTTAAAATGTTATAAGCAGTTAACTCTTTCTTGCAGTAGATGACTCTCAAATCAAAAGCAGTTTTGCTGGATCATAGTCTGCAGTTAAAAGCTGCTTTGACAAGAGCCAAGACAAAAGCAGATTTCTACCAAGACAAAACAATTCAATAATCGCAAATAAGTCAGAAAATTTTATGTGAATGCTGTTTTATAAACTTTCATACAGTGGTACTGTAAAAATTAATAAAACATAGCTCACTTTTATCCAAATTAAACAGAACTCAAAATAAAATTTATTCAGTTTACATAAGATTAGAATAAATTTGAGACTATTTTCAATTCAACAGAGTACCACTAAATCCTAAAGTAGACGTTAATGACAAAAATGTTCCTGTGACATCATCCTTCTCTTGCAATTAAGCACAACTGAAAAGGACTTTCTATGGATGCCTGGGGGGAAAAGACTGAACCATGTGATCTGTAACTTGGACAATTTGTGCCAAATAAAACCTGAATAAATCAAAGCCATATTTCAGCGCTGCCTCACAGAGATGTAAATCTGGGGCTCGGCGTGGTTCTGGGTCTCGCCCTGGGACTGGATGTAGAGTGTTATTGTTGATTAAAATGGATTATGGCTGAGATTACAGTCTGTCTCCTCCCAAAGTCCGCACTATACTAGCCCAGCGCCAGCAGGCCGGGTCATTTTGAAGAGAAATGGAGTCAGTGAGAGAAGCTTATTCAGAGCAGTTCCCCGGTCTGTCTGAGTGTGGTTTAGCGACACAGTGGCTTTTTTATTTTTTAATTGTGCCTCAGAAGGAAGGCGGTTGATTGAGATATCTGAAAGTAGAGAAAAAAAGGGAAGTGGAGTAGGTGTGTGTGAGACAGAAGAGAGTAACATAACAAACATTTACCAGGCAGACAGATGAAACGATCAGAATAACGATCGGAATACACTGATCGTTTGCGCAAAGAGTTGTGTGCAGATTGTCTGCATTCCCATAAAATGTTGTCTTTGTGGACATCTAGAAACTGTCTTTTTGTTATGCAAGTTAAACCAGCTACTTTTTTTTTTTGCACTGTACAAATCTTTATTCTGGACTAAATTGTTACAAAATTTTGAAACAAGAAAAGAAAAATCCAAAAGAAAATGTTAAATGTTCTTGATTACATACACTACAATAAGGTCAATCTGATGCGACAGACTGGCGACCTGTCCAGGGTGACCCCGCCTCTCGCCCAAAACGTTCGCTGGAGATAGGCACCAGGGGTAAGGGTGTACAGAAAATGGATGGATGAAAGTAAATCTGAGCAAGAAACCATGACAACTGACTCTAGTTCTGCTTTTTTATTACAAACCTTCACACATTTACAAAAACAGCACATGCTTATAAATGCTACCAGGTAATTCACTGCAAAATGTTGAAAATGTATAGATCTTGTAAACCAAATTCTTGGATCAATATAGCTTAAGGATCCTATCAAGGCTACACAAACTTTTTGCTGATGTGTCTTTTATTCCCACACATTTCCCTTTGGTTCAACTTTAAATGAATATGATGTTACATTTTCTATTTACTATTCAAATTTTTCAAGATACTGAATTTTGGGTTTCCAAAATCTAGCCAATATATGCATTTCATTTTCAAGAATAGGTGACAAAAATGTTACTTTTTCATTCACATTCAAAATTGTTAATGCATACTACTTTTTAGGATCCCCTAAAAATAGTACGGAAGTTAAATGTGGGTGAAGCCTTCCCTTTTTTAATCTGATCTTATTTTCCATGGCACGGCTAATATTATTAGCTATTTTTCTAAATGGGAAAGAAAACACACAACTGTAGTATAGAAAATGAGTATTCATTTTCATAAGTCCAGACTTGGCTAAAACAGGACAGCCGCTCGCCTCAAACTTGGACCTTCCTGCAGTGAAAGCAATAGTTAAATAGTTAAAAAGAACTGAATCCGAAACAAACAAAGCTGGTCTTAGATCCAAGTTTATGTTCCCATTATGCACAGTGGGGAGGACTGTGAGGAAGGCAAAGAAAAAAAACCCTTAAAGCTCACTGTTCAGGTACGATAAAGGTAAATGGTGCTGCAAACCACTTTTTGCTGAAGCAGTTAAGCACTTACTGTTTAATTTATATCCAGCTAAAAAAGACACGTTAAAATAAAAAAGAAAATAAATTCGGATTTGTTGGCTATTTTTGGATAAAAAGTGATTCATTGTTTTACATGTCATCAGTTTCTCAAAAATGCACATAATGGTTGCATGTTGAATAGAAAACAACTGTTAATGTTCTTTTTTCTATATATATATATATTGATTTGTTGAATATTATTTTCTTAGTATTCACTTATTTACTCAGTCATTTTTCTACTTAGTAATATTTTTTGTATTTGGTTATGTGTATCTGATTATGTTTATGTAAAGATTTAAGATCAGCGCAAGGAATCAATGGTATTTTACATGAGGATGTCATACTGTGAAAACCAGTCACTAAAACCCTTCAACAGTTCACTAAATAAATGAAGGAAAATTGCTAGTATCTTAATAATACTACATAAAGTGTTTTAATGCTCATTTTGTTGATGTACAAGGAACAAATACTGACTACTTGGCCCTAAAAGTAAACACTTAGATGAAACATAAGATTCCTAAAACAATGAATATTAATTTTGTCCAACAAAAACAGGACAGGATTTGAGGTTTATATAACACTAGATGTTGTGTTAATTATATTTGAATTGTGCTGTTTAAATATTGTTGTATTTCTTATTCTTTAACATCAAGATAGCAAATGTAGTGTCATGAAAAGTCAAGGTGCAATTGAACTACTACCTACAGCTAAGCTGTAAAACTTTAGTCTTGGGGGATGAAGTGTGTATGAAAGCCTTACTGGTTTTGTTAGCATACCTGTAGAGCTGTATTTATTTCTGTGTTTAATCAAGGAAAATTATTTCCATGTGCTAAGAGGTTATTGTTGTGCTTGTTATAAAAGGTTTCAGCAGAACACTTGATTAATTGGCCATGTCTTTGCTGCTGCAGTTGGGCTGAAGCTAACCGGCCAATTATCATAATCCAGGGCTGTTTATTTTCCCTCCACTGCCAGTCATGACACATCGACTAAGCCACTGGTTCAACAGAGCAAGGCCCGATGACAAGAGATGCTCAGTAGCCGGGGAGACGGGGGGAGGAGGCAGGACAAGGTCTGTTCAGTATGTCAGTCAAATACAATACTGTGGTGACTGAAAGATGATCTGTCTGTGTTGGCTGAGAATGTGGACACCAATGATGAACACAGAGGAAAAAAAACAAAAAACTATCAGAAAGGTAGTTTAGTTTATAGGATGATGTCAATCCTTTTTAAAGCTTTATTGTTGGAAATTTTAAAGCAAAAAAAAAAAAAAAAGCCACATTAAAACTGCTGTGTCAACAATGTCTTATGGGTATGTCAGAGTCTACCCACAGTTACTTTCTCTGAAAGAGAAAAAGTCTACGTTATTATGAGGTTATCGGGAAGGAAAAAGTAATTCAACTTCCACCACTCAGAAGGAGTCTTTTTACCGTACATGCTGGCATATATTTCTCTCTTTTCCTCTGTCTAGACATGCAGAGCAGGACCGCAGCTTGCATACCGGACAATGGAGCCATACAGGTCTCTGGAGAACCATGAACAACCAATGCAAAGTTTTAAGGCTCCCTTGCAGGAGTTGTACAAGTTAAGTAAATGTGGTAAAGCACAAAGTTTGCCTCAAATATTAAAATGCATTTTGATGGAGATTTACATCAAATGATAACACTGTTAGTCGATCTTGCTGATCCATGCTGTGCAAGGTGGATCGGTGACACACGTACTTCTTCAGTTGTCATCTACATTTATTTTTCAGGAATCAAGAAATCAGATAGAGTAGTTCAGTTTAGGTGTGACATGGTCATACTGAATGTTTTTAGTGTCAAGCATGATTCTAATGCCAAAAAAGTAAGCAGCAGTGCTTTTTTCATGCAAGATAAAGTATATAAAGCAACATTTTATATTTTTTAGATTTTGAACTACATGATGATCAAATCTACTTCAGAATTGTTATTTTAGTGGTGGCAGTCCAAATAATGCTGCTACTGTCTGGTTGACAAGAACTTTGTTGCTTCTGTCTAGGCATTTCACCCCAACAGTGAAATTGAATTTCCTTTCTTGCTTTACCTGTTAAATGGCCTTGTCCAGAAACCTGCTACTTTCTGACCTTTGCTTCAACCTGTTGCAGCCATAGTGACATGGTCTGCCTCATGTCACTCACCTTGTAACATTGACTGCACCAGTCCACTAGGCGTTAATTGCCACATTTACTACTCAGGGCCTTAGTTAATCTTTGAGCAACATGCATTTCCTTACCCAGTAGCACCAACTGTCATTGTTGAGGTTAGTAGTCGCAGATGTGTATTTTTGGAGCCTTTTCTAAACACCTCTTCTCTTTTGTAATAAGGAAAAAGATGTTGCTCATTTGGCTTAACAGAATATAAACCGCTGCAACAACGTAGAGTGAATCAGGTGTTTAAATCAGAAACCTTTTTTGCTAAAATTTTACTCAAGTCAAAAGGGGGACAACATTTGAACCAAAGTTTAACCTTGTTATAATTCAACATATTAGGGTGAAATTAATCATACATAAATGTTATGTTAAGAAGATTTCAGAAATCTACCAAGGAAGATAAGATGTATTACTTTGCAATTTACCTCCATCCCGACAGAAGCATAATTATTCAATACGTGAAATATTCAGTGACTTGCAAAAGCATTTTAACACAAATAACTTTTCCAAAATGTTAATGTGATGAAACAAATTTATGTGGTAATAGACTAAAGAAGCTTGAGTAAAAAGCTTCTTTAGCTAGTAAAAACAGATATTTTTACTAAATATCTGTTTATCTAAAACAGATATTTATGTTTTAGATAAATATCTAAAACATGAGTTTTAGATATTTATTTGTAAAAAAATTGTTGGAAAAGCTTTTTTTATTTAAATACAACTACATTCTACTTTGTAGTGGTAGCACAACAAAACACAAAAAAATAAAAGCGAATATTTTTGCAAAGCACCATCGAGGACGTAAGGTTTTTCATAAAATTTGATAACATGCCGAAAAATGTTTAAATCTTTACTTCAAAAACATCCTAAACATCCATGGTTTGAAATTTTTACTGTCCTTTATGACAAACATAAGCTCCTTCTGAGATATAATGTTACAAATTAAAATATGTGTTAAAGTGACTCTTTCAGCAGCTCATAAATTCCTCACACTGTACCCTCTCTGCCAAGAGACCTTCACTATTTTTCTTATCTTGAGCTCGTCTCGCCGGGGCAGGGGCAGCAGTCATAGCAGTGACTGTCCGCAGAGGAAATTAAAGTGAAATACATCCCCCTTTGTGGCTCTCACACTTCACACGCCAGTGAAACACCTTTCCGTGAATGTCATATTTACAGCTAGCCAAAGCTACTATAAACACAATTTTTCATGTGACTGAATAAATCAGAGCTTCACTATTTTAAATCCACACCAATGTTAAAGCACGCTTTTGGCTCTTTTACAGCACCTAAATTTCAAGATCAAGAGCTGAAACCTTTTATCATTGTCTAAGAAAATATATACAATTTTATAGGTTGGTGTGTGAAGTTCAGGTTGGAGAAGTAGAGCTTCTTCGAACACTGAATGGATCTTTTCATCTCTGACAGAACTGATCAGAAGGATGACTTAGAGAAAGCTGCTGACAGAAAATCTCTTGCGAAAATATTTGAGTGCTCATACAGTCCGACAAACACATCATATGTTAAAAATACAAACATTCCGGCACAAGCGTGGTTGAGACTGAAGTCCGAGTCACCCTCTACCATCCCCATGTACTCTATAAATAACCTATAATTCTCAGGAGACTGAATACTAGTCAGTGCCGTAACTGTCAGCATGACAGACTCATGTCTCATGTTGTTATTCCACAACTATTCCATCATCGGTCATGATTTATTCAAAGGTAACATTTCATTTAACGGTACCTTTCATGAGTTTTAAGCTTTTTCTTTGTCATTTGTCTTAAAGCTTTCAGCTTAAAGGTGGGTATTACGTATTTTTCAGGCACATGGTGCCATGTCATAGCTCGGTCAAGTAACTCTGTGATCATTGGTTGCTGTATTATAACAAAAATAGCTTAAAAGAAATTAAACGTCACCAATTAATACCTTAAAATTGGGCCTTTGTCTCTTTAAGAAGCTACTCTTTTTGGCATTCGCCCTTCAAAACTTCATCACAAGAAAGCTTCTTCATGATGCCATTTATAATTGTTTTTAGGAACGGTGGACTGAGAAGTGGTTTGTTTGATAAGATCAGGAGACTCACATTTCCACCTGGTGCTTGCTAATTGGTGCTGCCACTAGTCTGATGGAGGTAAGTATATATATATAAATATATGTACAGTATGTCCGTGTGGGGGTGTGTGTGTTAAAGTGACTTATATATAAAATATAAAATAAAAAAAATACAATTGTATACAAATGAAAAAATACATTATTGAATTATTTTACATATAAGTTTTAATTAAAAAGATAATACTGCACAGAATCATGGGTAAATATTGCCTCAGCAAAATAGTAAAACATTTCAAGCATTTAAAACATAGTTTAGAGTTTTGTCCTTCAACCAGAAATAGGTTGGTTAGTTTGTTCTTGTTAATGGAGAAACACCTACATTTATTTAAAGAAGAAGGGAAGTAAAAAAAAAAATACTGGGACTTCAGATACAAAGACTTGCATTTGCACAAGTCTGCTTTATACTGATGCAGTGGGACTGTCCTCAGTAAAACTGTCATGGTTCATAAATATAACTAACCAGGGCTTTTCTGAGAAGGAAAGGCACGCTCCAACTGCAGCACAGGCCTTTGAGGATTAAACCCAGGATTCTCACGGTGATGCAACTGCTCAACAGTGAAATGCTGCTGCCTGTCCATAGCTGCTCCAAAGAGAAGAGGGCCCCATGTGATTTCAGAGAGATTTAAATCACTTCACGTGGAATGTTCCTGCTGTTTGGTACCTACAGAAAACTGCATTTAAAGTGCTCCTTTTCAGCCCTTATGAGAGACACCACTGAAGAAATGGATAATTAATCTCTTTATAGTCAAAAAGAAACTAAACCAAATGTGTTTGCAGCATATCTGGCACCTAATATGTTGAATCAGAAGAGTGTGAGGAGTTTGCTTTCTTTTACCTTTACTCTTCATCAGTCATGAATTTCAGAACTTGCATTCTGAACATTATAAAATTGCTGTGATTCATCCAAATCACAATTGTGTATGTTTGCACATGTTTAAAAACTTTTACTGTGAATTTAAAGACATAATGGCCTGAGCTGAAATCACCACAGTATTTAATTAAAATCTGATAGTTATAGCTGGTGACAAAGTTGCTGGCAAGGTTTGTGCTCTTGAGTAACAGAAAACAATGTTTAACAACTCTGAATCCCTAACCACCGTTACTTTGTGCAAATGGACTGCAAAATGTCAAGATAGACATCGCAGAGATACAGGACAAATCTGCTGATCTGTGGATGAAATAGCCAGTTCAGCTATTAACAAAACTGGCTACATTTGTCTGCCATTAGGGCCATTTATGTTCAAAGACATGGAAACAACAAGCTGATTAGCTTGACATTGCACCACCCTCATTTCAATCTACAGTAGGAGCCTGTATGTGCGTGAGTGTGTGTGTCACCAAGGCCAAAATGAGAGGAAAAAATTCTTTCTTCAGATTGGATAATAACGTTGCAAATCTGATAAATCCAACCTTACTCGCAGCTTATTAGATCTGGTGAATTTAACACTAAATAATGGTCATTTAGTTCTGACCAGCAGTTTGGGGTACATTTGAAGGTTGTACATAGTGAGTTTAAAAGAGATTAAAACTTACTGTACATCACGTAATCCTGCTTTTAGGAAACTTCTTAATAAAGGTTAAGGAAATAAAAGTTTGGTTCTTATATATATATAGGTGGACTATATGTATATATATATATATATATATATATATATATATATAAACAAACAAAAAAGCAATGCAAGGAATTATTGTTAAGTACTACTTTTATTTAAATTTTTTAATAATAAAAGTTTTAATTTCACTTTTTTATACATTCTTGGGGAGACTGTAATAAAAATACTGTTGTGTTATAAAATACCAGAAGATGATGTGTAAATATGCAAGTCTACTAACTGGTGGCGATTCAGGTTCAGGATGATCACTGTTAATGTTTGAAACCAGGACTGCGCACACCCACAGCCAGGGAACAGTCATTTGGCAAGTTTCACAGAATGAATAACGTATAAACAGCTTTCTGTGTAAGTGTGTACGTTTCTACATTCTTACTTTGTATAAGTCTGCATAAATAACTCTGGGAAAAACCTTGGAGCAGCAGGACAATTTCTGTTTCACAATCTTAAACAGAAAAGAAGCAAGAAGGTTTGAGATTGGGTTTGTTCTTCTTTGCCCCCAAGTTTCCCGTTTCTTACGACCTCTAGTGGCAGTCTGTGTGAACTGTCATTCTTCTTTTTATAGATAGATGTTAGCAGTGAGTCGCATTGGACCCTGCCAATTTAACTTTTTTTTCCTGTAGTGTAAAAAAATAATAAATAGAACATTATGTTTATATAATGTTCAGAAGTCTTTGCAGCGAAGTGCAAAGACTATGAAGAAACTGTGAAAAATATTATTGACCCAGCAACTAAGAATAAATGACTAGTAACATACTGGAAATATTTGCAATAAACTATTCTGAGCTCCACTAAAAAAAAGACACACTTTTGTAAAAAACAAATAAATAAATAATAATCTAAATACCACAAAATATACCATTAAAGTTTATACAGCTGGTGATTGCTTAATAAAAGTTAGTTCTAGTAATTGTTTTTTAAGTTTGTGAAAAATGTGATTGAATTTGGATTTCTTAGCAGTAGTGGTAGTTCTTTATATTCTTACTCAGAACTCTGGTTTATATAAATTAGTAATGTACTTACATGAAAATCAACTTAAGTAAACATGTCTGTGTCTTTTAATTGAATTTTATACTATTTAGATAAAATATCTCCATGTTACATAGCTGTTTTTGGTTTCTTTATTGTGTCCTCATTTGCAGGTTGCACTCAGGCAGTCACTCTTGAGGTGAAGGAAGGGAACTCAACCTGCATCAAAGCTGAGCTGTCTGCATTACTTTTCATCACATACACCACCTTCAACAGCACGGTAAGTGCTCAATATTCTGCTTACATAGAATCAGAAAACCATCTCCTTTTCTTGGCATTACATCCTTTACTACATCACCTTATGAACTCGCTTGTTTTCTCTCCTCAGAGTAACGTTTCCACCTCGCTGCCTGACTCCGCCTCGGTCGACGCAGCAAGTAGTTCATGTGGAGCAGCAGGCCGCCCGCCGTGGCTGGTGGCAGTGTTTGGATCGGGTCATGCGCTCGCCCTCAGCTTTGCTACCAACGGGAGTTTTTATAGCGTCACCAACCTGACCCTCCAGTACAACCTGAGCGACACTTCACTGTTCCCTCAGTCTAACGGCTCTGGTGAGAACACGCATTAAAGTGGTCCCGCCTCAAGTTTACTATCAGTTTTAAAGCTGCAGTATTTAACTTTTATGAATTTTTTTTTTTTTTTTTTACATAAGCTGTCATTATGTTGTGACAGTATGGTACAAGAGACAAACTGAAAAAACTCAGACCTCACTCAGACAAAAACATTCACAAATGTTCTTAATATAGCAGCAATTACACAAAGATAGGGATCATTAGGATATAATTATAACAGTTTGATGATAAAAATTTTTGAGGGGAGGATCTGAATGAGCTTTCGTTACATTATATGTTTATAACTAATTCACTGCCTGCATGCTTGTGTCCTATAGGCGTAGTGACTGTGGTGAGTTCCTCAGTTGGGATCTGGGCTCCGATCAACACCACCTACCGCTGTGCGAGCCCCACCACCATCAGAGCGGGAGGAGCTGCCGTCACCTTCTCTGCTATGAGGCTGGAGGCGTACATGCCAGGAAATGACCTCAGCCCAGCAGGTTACGTACATTTCTTCTTACCGGATCACTCTTAAACATTCTTTTTTTTATTATTGCATCAAAACTAACCAGGCATCTGTTGTATCCTGTCACAGAAAGTGTGTGCGCGGCAGATCAAACCACCACCACAGCGCCCCCTACTCCAACTACAACAGCGGCTCCAGCACCAACTCCACCAGGAACACCCGAGACCGGAGTGTTCTCTGTGACGAACAGCAGCGGTACCGTTTGTCTCCTCGCCAAAATGGGTCTGCAGCTCAACGTCTCCTACGTCTCTCAGTCTCAAAATAAGGTCAGCATGAAACTCGTGCATTATCATTTAGCATTATAGTACAAAGTATTTTTTAAAAAAATGGTCTTCTCCATTGCCAGACTGTTCAGGAATTAGTCAACGTGAACCCCAATCTGACGGTAACGTCAGGATCATGTGGAGGCACCACTGCCAGCTTAGTTTTAACACAACAAACCACCACGCTTAATTTTACCTTCTCCATGGTAACTTCTAAATTTCCTCTCAATTTCCATTAACGTGCAAATATTACAAGCGGTGAGCATTGTTTTCCTATTTGCAGAACTCAACAACTAACAAGTACCATCTGAGTGGAATAAATCTGTTGGCCAACTGGTCCGACATGACTGGTAGGTCGCTGGTTTCGAGTGCCTTTGCTCTGAATGCTAACATTTGCTTGGACAAATTTCTGGTGTGTTCTCTTCCCAGCTCCTTTCTCAGCCAGTAACACCAGTTTGGACTACCTCCGGAGCACGCTGGGACGCTCCTACATGTGCAACACGGAGCAGACTCTGCTCGTGGTCCCAGCTTTCTCTCTCAACACATTCAGACTGCAGGTGCAGCCGTTTGGAGTCACAGCCAGCCAGTTTGCAGCAGGTATTGTTGGGGTTTAATTTCCATTTTCAGAGCTGAAGAAATTGAGATCCAAAGCACTTTATTTATTTTGTAAACATGCTCTGTGCAGCGGAGGAATGCCAGTTGGACCAGGACCAGATGTTGATCCCCATCATCGTTGGAGCAGCACTGGCTGGGCTGGTGCTGATCATCCTCATCGCGTATCTAATAGGCAGGAAGAGGAGCCATGCTGGGTACCAGACCATCTGAGCGGACGCTTGGTTTAACTTGAACCTTACAGACTGAGAGCTGGGAGAAAGGAGGGGAAAAAAAAGCGTGGGAGTAAGTGAAGGAAAAGTTTGAGTGAGTGAATGTTGTTCTCTGCATGTCCTCTGGATATTTTTTTTTTTTCTTTGACTTCTTGTGCGGGTGATAAAACGTGAACTACTTGCTGACTTTAGACGATGTTTATCACATTGAAGCTGGTGAGGAGCAAGTCCTCTCAACGGTTCAGCTCTGAGCTTATATTGACAGGTGGACACATCCCTTGACTTGCTTTTTTTTGTAGTCGTGTGATTATCTATGATAGAAAAGAGAATCAAACATTGTAAGATCTTTTTAAATCTTATGCCAGAGATTCTGTCGAGGATTTTTTTTCTCCTTTATGAACCTTGATGAAAAGGGAAATCTCTAATGAAGCACAGCCAAGGGGAGATTCTCAGATTTCTCAGGCTGATGTAATGTTTCCCCTCCTTTCTGGATGTAAATTGCGTATTTATTTAACGATACAGAAATTTGAGAACCTTCTCAAATTTAAAGCTAGAACCAGGGGGCATAAGTTAAGATTGTATTAAACACAGGAAGCAATCGTCTCCATTTCGACATTTAATCTGGTCAAAATGACAGTTTCTACTAAAATAAACTACACTCTTATTTTCCTTCTGTGTTCTTCTCTTTGCCTCCCAAAAACTCAAGAATGGGATTCCAGAAAAATCTAACCCTAATGTCAGTTTGGTGAAATGTTTTGGGTACACAAATGCTTGTTTGCTGGATTGATTTCTTGTTTATGACTCAGATTTAAATCTGTTTCAAGTACCAAATGAATTGGTTTCCATCTTTTTTTTTTTTCTTTGTTTTACAAAAAATAAGAATGCTTTGATTTTTTATTTTTTTTTTTAAGGAAAATTCAATTTTCTATTATGCATTTTCCTGTAATGTAATAAAAATATTTAGAGTCCATGTTGGAGTGATTCCTGGTATATAAAACACAGACAGAGCAACTGTTTCGGTTGTGCTTGTATTGGATCACCATGGTAACTTGATTTAAATACAGTGTATAAACTAAGCCCACATCTCTGGTAATGGACAGTTTCACTTAAATGACTAGTTTAACATGAACACCACAAAAATATTGAATCAATATATTTCTTCATTCAACTCTTCACCTAAAAACAATTAGTGTTATTTAAATTTGTGACAAAGATGTGAAATACAGTAGACGTTTTATTCCTGGCTGTGCTTTAAGGGAACAACATTGTTTTCATTCAGGTTTTTCTATTTAGCTTTTGCCATCCTGGATTAAAGTGCAAAAATTTGAAACTTCATTTAAGACAACCGTCATGGCATGAAATGGAATCATCGGGTCATAAAGCACAACATGTCAGCTTTGATTGTCTAGGTTTATGCTTTAAGACAAAGTTCAGTGTAAAGTGACTCGGGTGTAAACAAGCTGCTGGGAGCTCGGCCCTCTGGAATGTATTGGCGGACGTTCTTGGAAGTCCAGGTCAGGATTCTTCTGCACCGACTCGACCACGACATGTCGCACGGAGCTTAGTCAGTGTTGCCATGGAGAGACTTCCTGGTTCAGTGAAGATTTTCTTGGGAAGGCGAGAAACACCAGGATTATGGGATTACAGAAGCAGAAATAAAACAGACAACTCCTTTATTCTGAGCGAGCTCCTCTCTAGTGAAACTACCTCCTTCAGGAGCAAAGATGGGATACACTGCCGCCCACCATCCTCTTACCTGCATGAAAGGGTGGCAATCTTCAACAAATGGTCCCTGGGTGATCTCTTTGAAGGCCTGGCAGACGTCTGGCAGGGATTTGGCCTGTTCGATCAGAGCCTGGTTGTGATGGATCAGTGTAAGAGCTACACGAAACAGGATTTTTGAACCTTCGTAGAAAAGGCAATCCCAAATCCGCAGAACAGTCTGAGGGAAAACAACCAAAATGTAATGCTTCATGTAAAAATAAAAAAATTAAAATCTAATTTAAATACGAAAACAGAATGCTGTTAGAAATGCAAACAATTTGTAATAAAAAAAAAATCTGTTTTCTTTATATTAAAAAAAATAGTCACCTTCAAATTAAGTTTTCTACAAATGCTCCCTTGTTCTATATCCTCCTAATGTTCTCCTCCCAAAACATCAGGGAGGATTATGTGAAAAGTCGCACTGTGCAATGTTTGTATTCAGATCTACTTCTGAGAAAACGGCGTGAATGTCTCCGTGTGTTACGCCTGGTAAAAGTTCCTCCCATATTTGGAGAACAAACACTGGAGCCAACATCGTTTCAACTCAAACGGAGGGAGACAGCAACAACAACTTGTGTAATGTAGGAGAAACTTCACTATCAGAACTAAGGAATAAAACAAAATCACATTTTCATCTAAAACCAACCGGTAGAATCAACTGTGTGTATGTAAAGTACGGGACTTGAGGGAAAGATTTTGCTGCTTTTATAAAACACCATCAAACCACATGGTTTTCATTTAAAAATAGGTCAGTACATGTCCTGATTCAAATTTTTTTCTTTCCAGTATTTCTTCTTTTTTTTTATATTGATTGTTGTAATACAAAGTATTACAAAATATACACATGCTCACCTCCACAGGCAGAATGTCAATGTAAAGACAGATGAACCAGCGAGAGACCACCAGTGTCCACATCACATTGTGTTTCACCATCACCTGCCATACTCTGGGGATTTTGAGTTTCACCAGCTCCCCCAGCACCTCCTGGTCCATCTTCAGGCCCTGCATAGCAGGACTGTAGTAGTCTATGACCAAAACAGTGAGAGTTTTACTCAAAGCGTTTTGTTACATGGACCAAAAAAAAAAATAAATTGCCAACTCAGAAGCACTTGTGGGATATCAAACTTTTACCTGCTCAACGATTAACTAAGCTGCAATATTTTAGTTACACAAATAAACCAGGAAGATCTTTTTTTTTTTTTGGTAGGAACGGGATATGCAAATCATAGCAGAGCCAAAATTTAGAACAGGTTTGTCACATTTACCTCTTTAAAACAGAGGTATCCAGTTTGCAAATTATTTTGAGTTAGTCTATGCTTAGAGATAAGAACAGGATTCTCTGAAAACATTTGTTGTATTTGGCCAGTTGTCAGAAATACATACAAACCTGATTTTGGTGCACAAAGGATTGCCCTTGAGTAAAAGTTACAGGGTAAATGTGGTCCTCCTTACTATGAAATTAAATACAATACAAAAAAATCATAGATATTAAAAGAGGAGTACTGTGTTTTGTACCACACTTTTTTCCAGTGTAAATTTTTTTTATTTTTTTTATTTTGCCCCACGTAAAAAAAAAAGTCTCATCAGGATCAGTCTGATCACCAGACCAGAGTAGAGAGACGAACAATGACAAGAAAATTGATTCACAAACATACCTGGCAAAATTCTCCCAATCAGTGCATCCATCAGCCAGAAAGACTTTTCTTCATCTTTAGTGATAATCAGTAAATAACCAGCAATAAAGTTCATGCCCTGCAGATAAAAAAATAAAATAAAAAAAAAGACTTGAATACAGCGTTCACACATTTCATCATACAGAAGAGCATTTTGACTGGAAGGACTATTTAAAAGTCTATTACAAAAATGAAAATATCTACTAAAGTCTTTTACCATGCTGATAATTTGACCTTTACTATAAAATATGTAAAAAGTATTTGCATGTCCTGAAAATGATGGCAACCCTTCCAGGTGTGACGGGGAGTTTCCAAACTACAGCTACATTATACTGGTTCCTGCTGGTTTAAAATGCACGACGTGGAAAAAGAGCACTCTGTGTGTACTGGGAACACACACAAACATCCCAAATGAAATCACACCGGTTCCAGTCGGGATGAATGGAATCCGTTTATACTCTGAAGACTTGTTTGAATTTCAAGCCAGCTGCATTTTGGTAAATGATATTTGCCTTTAAAATTCTAATAAACAAACAAAAAGGAGCACTAAGCCGACACACCCGGCCTCTATCTGAACACTTACATAAAGTGCTATAAAAACTATTCCCAAAAAATGTCTTATTTTTATTAGAAATTGTGATTTATAGTACATAAGCACTCCAGATTGAAATAGTCGGCATTCCAACATATCGTTGGAATCCTAGTTTTCAGTTTTCACCCAGGACTTTCTGCTTCCCATTTTGAAGCATTTCAGATCAAATTAGCAAGACAGCCTTTCATTTCCTGCACTTATTTTTGACTTTCTAAACAACCTTTCAATGAAAGTTTTCTTGAGCAACACCTCTGACAGCTCACTTCACTTAGATTTTCAGAACTACAACAAGCATATATTTGTGAAACATCTGCCGTCTTCCTCCAAAAATAAAGACAACCTGTTTTTTCATAAAAAGAATGACTTCGCTGCAATTGTTTTGATCACAACTCTTCTGATTCAGTTTCAACAAATCAGCAGAATCTATGTCATGACTGTCAGTTCTATTGGTTTTCTGCTACTCTACTACACCTACTTACAACAGCATAGAAATATATATTTTTTTTACCAATAGTAGCGGCTGACCTAGTTAAGATATATATATATATAAAAATCAGTTTCCGCTTGGATTTAGGAAGGCGAGTAGTACCTGGCAGTAGCCCACAGATGGGTTATGGTAACCATAGGCCAGCAGCACATTGAACAGAGATTTTTGCAGACATGGGTCTGAAGACTTGCGGAACAGGACGTTGTCTGGAAACGTTCTGTTCAAATCTGGAAGATACAAACAAGCTGATGGCAATGGCGCTTTCTACAGGTTTGTGGGTGCAAATGTGGATAAAAGTGACATATAATTAAACACAAGCAGGAAATTGATTACTTTTAAAGCAGAAAATAGCATTTTAAAAACTGTATTTTAATAAAGTTTCTTTCATCCTTACAAAAAACTTGAGGATGATGAAGAAAAAAAACCCCGTATCTCTGGTCAAACAAACAAAATTAATGCCATTTAAAGAGATCCAAGGAGCACATGCCAGACAAACCAGGAAAAGCTCATCTGGTTAAAGCCTTTCCTAAAGTGAAAAAAAAAAACAATGCAGCAACATTATGCTGTGTGTGTCTGTGTGTTTCTCAGCAGCAGTGACTGATGTGAATTAAGGGAAGAGTGTATGCAGTCAAAAATGTGCTTGGGATGGCAGTTCACCTCTCGGCACAATAAAGGAGAGGATTCAGAGTGAAGTAACAGCCGCTAAAACCTGACCTGTTCTGATGGTCTCCACCAGTTTGGAGTCATTGTGGGTCACCAGCATGGACTGGTAGTATCCTGGGTTCTTCTCCAGCTGCTCTCGAGCCCCGCTGGCTGTCATCCAGATAAAAGCGCGATGCTCATTGGGGATCCCCTTGCGTACGTAGCGCTTTACTGAACGACAAGGGGAACGTTTGAGTTTTGGCGCAGGCATTCGTTTATTCGTGGACACGAGTGCGTGTGGTTTTCACACTTACATTTTACATTCCTTTGCACCTTGCCGGTATCTTTCAGCAGTCTGGACCACTTGATGGAGCGTCGGGTGCAGATGATGAGATACTCGGACATGAGCTCCTCGTACGATTCAAAATCAAAGTCCTCCGAGCGCTCAAAGCCATACGGATCAATTCTGAGCCAAAAAGAAAAAATGTTTCAAACTAATTTCAAAGAGCAACAGGAGGGATTGTTTTCAGGATTACATTAGACCGTAGTCAAACTTAACTTTGTCTCAATACAATCAACAGAACGAGTTCCAATGTCGTCCTTTTACTAGTGTCCCAGTATTGATATTTGTGATAATTAGACAACCACTGATTAAATCGTACTAATTTAGGCACAGCAGGCATATCTTCCTTTCCTAGAAGACAAAGTGTGGGTGTAGGTAGCTCCAGCTAATGCCTTAGGTAACATGTTAATCTTCCTACTGCTTAACCTTCCCAAAGGGCAAAGTCATTCCTGAGGAACTAATGCATTAACAGACCATCAGTTCAGAAATGTGATGGGTTTGTTTAGAGTCTGTGTGATCACAAACTGAAGTGCAACATAAAACCAAGACATGACCCAAACAATTAATTAAAATAAAGCTATAAATATGTGAAGACTGCATCTAAGATTCATGAGTGGATATTTAACAAAACAAAGCTATAGTTTGCCATGGATATTTGACTTAATGTCCATATATAAGGCAGCAAACTAGACACTGGTATCAGTTATTAATGTTTTAAGTGATTGCATTTAGAGTGCAGAAATGCTGTAGCCATTTCTGTCATCAGAATAATCTGCATTGTTCCTGCTCAGAGGCAAATGAGATACTTTACATAGAGTATTTCCATTAGAGAAAACCTAAAGAAAGTTTAAATTAGTTATGTCCCATATGCTAAAAATGATGCTGAAAAAGATGCTAAAACTCAATGAGAATGGTAAAGTGATGACAAAAAAAAAAAAGAAAAAATTGAGAAAATGTGTGTTTAATGCAAAAAATATCTTCATTGAAAGTAATTTTTTTTGTGGGATGGGGGGGGGGGTCAAAACTTAAAAATAAGTGTCCAACACCAAATGCATTTTTACTGTACAGTTAAGCATTTGAGAGCCCAAAAAGAAAGAAAATAACCCATTAAAACATAGACATTAACTATTTTTCAATGATTTTTGTGAACTCCAATATAAGGCCCCACCTAAAACACAAGTTCTAATAGTAAACTCTGAACTGAATTATAATACACAGAATATTGATTCTTTAAAATTCTGAATACCTAAGTCTGTGTTGTTTTGTGCTAGTGCTGCAGCTTTAGACCTGGTTTTACATTCACCAACGCAGCCATAAAAAGCACCGAAATTGAGAATGCTTTAGTTTTGAGCATTCAGAAATGTGTGAATATTTCAGATTTTTAACTAGAGCTGGTCTAACATAACTGAATAATTGTTTATTGGTTTTGTGATGGTCATGTCCTGTTTACATAACCATTCTTTTTTTTATTATTCATTTTTAATTCTTGATGTGGACTACTGTTTGTCTGGAAATGAACAAATAAAGATCAACATACTTCAGATATTTTAAAACTAGTGAAATGTCCTTTTAATCTAGTGCTGAATAAAGTTCAGATATTGTCCTACAACATAACAGGTTAGATGAGGAGGAGTAAATCTTTAACTTAAAATGATTATAAAACATTTAACAAGAGTTTGAAAGCTATAACACCTCAATGCTAACAGACTACAGTCTAAATACACGCTTTCAGAATAAAACTGATATTAAAAATATGAAGAAGTAAACAACCGTTATTTTACAAACGTATGAATGTAACTAGTGAATGTCTAATTACTAGATTACCCAGATTCATACATTTTCACCAACATGCAGAACGTGAGGACCAGAATAATCTTGCAGCTCTCGTTTTTCCTGAAAGTCTCAGTAAATCTTGAAGTGTTGTTATTGATAAAATAACATTTGAACCGTGTTTAACGGTGATGAGTTCCACCGTTAGGTCCGTCAGCTGTACCTGTCCACTCTGTCTTTAGCCTCTGTGCTCTGGTTCATGGTGGATCGTGTCTCTTTGATCGGCGTCCCCGTTGCCGCTTTCGCTCCAGTGAAATGACGAAAAGTGAGCTAGGACTCCAGCATTTGCACGTCGATGCGGTTTTTTCCTCACCCAAAACCAAAAGTTTACAACCGAATCGACGCACGGTTAAGTTGAGGCAAGATCTCCTGGAGGCTCACTTTCTCCATGTTGGGAGTGTGGAGAGTCGGGACGGGACGCTGCTCTCTCTCTCTCTCTCTCCCTTAAGATTAATTTACTCTAGAATCCCAAAATCCGTGAGGCGTATTCCCGAAGCCCCTTCCAGGTAAATTAGTAGTTTTAAACTAGGTCACCCTTGTATTTTATCAGTACAGCCGCAGTCAACCCAGTCAGTCGTGTCGGGAATCTGGAGAGTTTTCCTCCGTTTTTTTTAATCGCCATCCACAAGCACCTGCTCCCGCTTGTCCTCTGTCTGTCTGTCGTCGAGCTAACCTAACTTGTTCTGTAGAGCAAAGAAAAATATCCAGAACCAGCCCCAAAGCGATCCCACCCACTCTATGTTCCTGGATGTTTATCCAATTAGTCTCCCTCCTCCTGCCCGGGCAGTTAAACCGAGGATTTGGAACAGGGACAAACAAAGTAAATCAGATCTAATGCCGCCTTCACGGGATTCACGGTAACGTCGTAATTTAGAGATTCCTGAGTGTATAAAAGGGACTCAGGATGCATTCACGGGGCTTTGAGGAAAAATGGAAAGTTTTTTTGTTGTTAAGATTTCTGCTTTTATTGTCCTCACAGTATTTGCAAGAAAATATGAACACACGCTTCACCAGGTCTGAAATTTATGGAAGAGGATTAGGGCCACCGAAAAAAAAAAAAAAAAAAGAATTCTGACTTTAATCTCAGAATTCTGACTTTAAAGTCAGAAT
>CAEFZY010060071.1:0-145369 GCA_903066815.1 Brachyrhaphis roseni | reverse complement strand
AGATAGATAGATAGATAGATAGATAGATAGATAGATAGATAGATAGATAGATAGATAGATAGATAGATAGATAGATATGGATGGATGGATGGATGGATGGATGATTGATGTATATTTATAGTTTGTTTTTTGTCTGTTTTTGCATTTAAACAACAAACGCTGCAACTGTGAAATAATTACAATATTTTAAATTAAAACTTTTAATTCATGTAATTCATGTGAATTACATGTAATTATAACATTATATATTATAATACATTATAATATTATATAATAATATTATATAAATGTTATTTATATAATATTATAAATAATATTATATTATTTATAATATTTATAGATAATATTATAAATATTATTTCGCTGGAAACAATATTTATAACTGCAAATCAATCAAGCAATCAGATTTCATTTTGATAGCACTTTAAGACTTTGGCTACTGAACCAAAGTGTTTTCCAATAGTGCAGCAATAAAAACGCTGCAAATTTTACACTAATTTGTGATTTGGTTATTCTGCAAACAAATAATCCCTGTCAATCCGGTCACCGTAAATAGCTTTAAAATAACTGAACATCTTTTTCTGTCCTATTTAGTATAGAAAAAATAAAAATTATGCCTTTTATCATTCAAATGAACAGTAATTTATATTAAATACATTTTAATATACAATGACTTGTTATCCCATTAAATTTAAAGCTGTAACGTCCATTTTATCACTTTTCTTTGTGGCAAACAAAGATTTTATGAGACATTTTCTGAGTTGACTGGTCAAAGTTTCAGTTGCCATCTATCGTTCTCATTAGGATGACATTTTCATGCATCGCCTTGATTAATTACCTAAATTTAATGTAACTAATTGACATGTTGCTGCTGCTACCATAAACAGTTTCTCTGTCTCTAGGCGTGCGTCTGAGCAGCTTTGCAGCATCATGAATTATTGCTCAGCTGTGCCGATTATTACTGAGAGATCCTGAAGTCACGCCAGAGAAACCCCCTCTCGTCTGCGTCTCCCCAGCTGCTGGTTTAATATTTCATTTTCCAAATCATACATTAATAAAACACTGATTGAAAGCTCTTTGCATCTTTCATTTTTCTCTCTTCTGTTACTGCTTTGCTATATGTGTAGACTAAATTGACCCTAAATCTACCACTGAGTAAACTACAATAAACTAGGAAGTGTTTACTTGTCAAAATAAAAGCCTTAATTTTCCAGTTATTCTGTTTTAAGGATGTCAATAGCTCACATAGTGAATGCGTCTAATGTCAGTACCATAGCTAAACCAAACCTAAAAGGGTAACATTGCTGGACTTTCAAAATAAAACTTAAACATGCTCTACAAAATAAAAGCCTTCCTGTTTAACAAAACCTTTTTTTTTTGCAGAATTAATATATAAAGTTCTGCTGAAACACTGATGGAAATGGGTCTACAATATCCTTTCACAATAAAGTTTGCAGATACTAATTGCAAAAATAAAAGCCTCAATTTTCCGTAATTATTATATATATATTTTTAAGATGTTAACAACAAATGCAGTGAATTAAGAATAGAAAGCACATCCCTTATTACTAACAGAACTGAACCAAACCTAGAAGGACAACTATTTTGGACTTTCAAAGTAAGACTTAAACAAACTCTACAAAATAAAAAGCTTCCTGTTTTACTGAAACTGAAACAGTGATGGAAATAGCTCTAAAGCTTATAGATAACTACTAAATAAAAGCCTCAACATTTATAAGCATTTAAATTTTAAGCAAGTTATAACTGAATATAATGCAGATTCTTAATTAAGTACTAAAATAATGGGAGTAGGAAAGATAAGCAGAAATTGTCTGGATCACATGTGGCTGGTGACATTGTGATATCAGGTTAAAATATGCATTCATATACAGACGACCTTCAGGCCAAACCAGATGAAATAACAGACAGAAGGATTTCCTGAAGAACATGCATATTTGGTCGTTTTCATGGACCTGACACACACAAACTGAGTGTTATTTTAAGCTCTTCAAACCTGATGGACGTTGGGATGAACTCAGACATAAAACTCTGACTTTGCTCCAGGAAATATGAACAATGTTTTCTAGTTTATTAGGTAATTTAATTTCTGGTCCATTTCTGGTCATGTTCATCTGCGTTCTTAAAGTATGCGCAAATATAATATCTAAATGTCTCGTTCCATCAGAGTGCATTTGCTTGTAATTACCTTTCTTTTAATTATTGAAAGTAGTCATGACTGAAGAGCAGCATCAGCATCAGCCCAGTATTAGCTGAGTTAATCTGAAGAGCTCAGCACCGTCTCATTAACAGCCACACTGTCCATTGATTTAGGTTCCACTCTGTCAATAACCCAGTAGTTTTGTCTATTCAGGCTATTGGTTGCCTTGGTTAGCATAGACATGTGCTGATGCAGCAAATAAAAAGCCTGTCTCATTAAATTGTTACTCAGTGTGATCTGGATAGTTTTCCCCTTGGGGAATAAAAAGACTAAAACACAAATGTCAACAAACTTGTCGGGTTTTTACAAACTAGGAATATGAAAAATGATCTGGTGTTTACCAGGTTTTACCTCCATTGTAGAAAACACTCTACACATCTCCTTACTGTTAAATAAAAATAAATTTATATTATAAAGGCTGTGTGTAGAAAAACAAACATTTCAGCTTCTAACAATTTTTGGTTTTGAATTTTGATGCACTAAAATATGCTACAAATCCCAAATTACAGCATAAGCATTCAGTCTAAGTGTCTATCATGATAGTGATGGAAAAAATGGAAATCTTAAAGTTACTGAGTAAAGAATGAACACATGAGTGAATATATGAGCCTAATTAGCTCACTTTTGTTTCTTCATGTGTTATCTTAGGAAAAAACCAAGGACCGAGTACACGACCCTGAGGAACTCCTCAGAGGTATTCCTCTCTGCCAACATAACTCCAATTGTCCTTTTCAAAGGAAGTCAAAACTTAAAGAATGTCATAAACGTTTCATTTTAAGCTGATAGGGAATTATTTTCAGATTCTGAAGAATAACTTAAAAGCTGAAGATAAATGTCATGGATAGAAACGGGTGAAGCATTTATATTTGATCAAATCTTTCATTTTGTACATATCTATGCTAATTGGCTGTTTTTCTAAATTCAGCAATTTTGTCCCAGTTACAAAAGTGATTTTTGTGACTGTTTGGCTTTAAGGATCATAAATCTCCCAAAGATCTTTGACATGTAAACGAGAATGTTCAGTTAATTATCTATACCCAGGCTACTGCAAATATCTTTAAAAAAATACTTGAGGACATTTTTTGAAAGTAAATATTAATTAAATGCATATATATAAATCTTTCCAAAGTGATGTTAAAGACTGGTCATCACAAAAGCTACCAACCTCTTATTGAGTTTAGAGAGAAATGCTTTTTCACATAGAGCTAGGTTAAACTGAATAGTGTTTTTTTACTCTTAATAAATGAAATTATTATTTGAGATCTGATATTTATGTCTACTCAGATTCTCTTTGTTGGATATCAATTTGTTTGATGATCTAAAATTGTGAAAAATTAACGCACAAATTGTAGAAATATGTGGGCAAACTTTTTAATTGCTTGTTTAAAAAGGAATCTGCACAGTCATTGACCAGTAAAACATTTTAAAATACTTTTATTTCATTTTTTGTATAACTAAATATTGATTAATTTATATTTTAAGAAATATTTATCATTTATCTGTAAAACATTAGTTTTTTTTCCATAATAATAATAATAATAATAATAATAATAATAATAATAATGTGTCTGTAGTAAATTAAAAATAATAAATATATTTACATATACTGATCCTAGTAAAAAATAATTCTTGAATGAACTTCATATTGTGGTTAAATTTTGCTTAATATTCATCAGGTTGGCGTTTATCTGTCTATACGTCTGATTTTGACTTGATTTGTGGAGCTAAACGCAAAAGTATTCTATGAATTTGATCCATGCAGGTTGTATTTTTGTGCTGGAGAGTGCGCTAGTTACAATAACAATAATAACAATATGCAATCTGACCTGGGAGAATATTTTGGTTGTGTAAACTTCCTGGACAAACAGCGAGGGAAGTGTCAGACAGGATTGCCATTTGCTCCCCCGAGACTGTTTTTACACCTCCTTCTAAATAAGGCCGCAGGCTGCCAGGACATATGACCACCGTCCCGATTTGGGCCCTGGACACAGTATCCATCCATCTCTCCAATGCTTGCTCAATGCCAATAAAAGCCAAACTCTCCCTCTCTCTCTTACAGACTCCCTCTGAAGGTTTCCCATGTGAGGAGGATCTAGGTCAAGTTAGTGCTGTTATATTCAGGAAGACTGAAAAAATAGGCCGATTTCCATTCAAAATAAGGAGGAAAAAGTTTAATAATGCAGCGTTTCCCGTTCCCTGTAGCAGACTGCCAGTCAGCTGGCTGAAAGAAAGTTGACCATGCACTGCAAAAACACAAAATGTTTAAAGTATTTTTGGTCTGGATCTAGTGTAAATATCTAAGTGAACTTGATGTAGGAGCCTGTTTTCAGTCAAAAATTCCTTAATATTGATGAAAAGTGCAAGTTATAAGTTAAATAACAATTTTTACCATAAGACATTTTTACCATAAGTCAAAATGTTTTCTTCCACTTACAGATTATTTAACTTATAACTTGCATTTTTCATCAATATTGAGGAATTATTGAGTTAAAACAAGATCATATAGGCTGGAAAAATGGCATGTGACTTTTACAAAAAATATGTTTTTTTTTTTACACATTTGTTTAAAATGATCATCATGTCGTGACAGTATAAAATGAGACAGATAATCTGTGAAAAAACTCTAACTCCTCTGTCTTCTCCCAGTGCTCCCAGTAGTAACTGCAAAAAAAATACACTACTCTGTCAGAAACAACCAATCAGACAGGAGGAGGGTCTTAGCGCTGTCAATCATCGTCATGCTCTCAGCTGGTTCACCACAACATAGCCTGTCACTAATGCTAAGGCTAGTTAGCATAGCCACCAATGCCATAAACAGAAGTTTTCTTCCAACATTAGCACATTTCTACAGAGTACATGTGGATGATTGGCAGCACTAAGACCCTCCTCCTGGCTCTGATTGGTTGCTTTTGACATTTTTGCTGTCTCATATTATACTGTGACATGATGACAGTTTTAATAAATATGACAAAAACATATTTTTTGTAAAAGTTACATACTGTAGTTTTATTAAATAAAATCATTTGAAAACTGCTTTTTGTTTTTACCTGATTCATTTTGTTGGATATCAATTTGCTGATTTTAACCGTGAAACTGTAGAAATATGTGGACAAACATTATATCTGCACAGTCATTGACAAGCAGAAGGTTTTATTTTGAAAAGCACCAGAGGAAGCTCTGGCTCTAAGTCCTTCTGACTTGCCTGAGGCTGGTGTGAAGGTGCAGCCCCCCCATCACTCCAATCAGACTTGCTGGTGCTGCTGAGGTCCAGGAGCTCTCTCCTCCTCCCACCTCCTACTCGTAATGGGGGAGCTGCATGCAGCGCTGAAGTCACAGTGATGTCATTTGAGGATGTGAGAGAGTAGGGGGCAAGGTGAGCTGATCTTGCAGTGAGTGGTGCCCCCCTCCACGGCCAGCGTTGCCTGTACAAAGGCGCGGAGCGGCGAAAGATGGTCATCGCCACCGGCACCAATCCAAGCTCCGACGCGTTCTGTTCTCCACTCGCTCAGATCTCGGGCCATGGGGCCCTGATCTACTCTGACCCACAAACTCTGAACCTTCATCGCGAACATGCCAAAGAACAGAAGATAAGAAGAGTTGCTTTTTTAGGGCAGGTAACTTTAACCAGGTGCCCCAAAGGTAAACTGGATGGCCATTGCGCAAAGGTGTCACTACAGCATGCGCAGCGGGGCCGAGACGCACTGGACGCTGCCAGCAGTTATTGTTCTGTGGACTTCTCTGTGGGCAATCGCTTCCTCTTTCCCGACCCCGAACAGGACTAACGCCACTTTGTTAGAAAGGAAGTGGGAGACGCTTTTCTCCCGCTCCTATCTGGGTGTAAACGGGGGCAGATCGCAGCTGAACTGGCAGAGCGACTACTTGCAGGGCATCAAAAGAGTGCGGCGGCTGTACTGCAACGTGGGCATTGGGTTTCACCTGCAGGTGCTCCCGGATGGCAGGATAAGCGGTGTGCACAGTGAAAACCCATACAGTGAGTTGCATCCTGCAAATGCATCCAAAAGCGAGTGTAGCTGTGTGGAAGTTAGAGCCGGGTTTTTCCTTGCATGATATTTTGGTTGAAAGTTTCCGAAAGCAAAAGCAAGAGCACCGTGCAGCTCGAAAACATGACACGAATGCATGACGCTGACTTATTTTTACCCCGCTGCAGGACACTCATGTTGCTCTCAGCACGCTGTAAACCACCCACAATGTCTAACATGCAAAAAGCTGATTACGGCACACAAAACCGAGCATCATCCGAGTCGCAGTGCACCTGCAAGGTTACACCCATCACTGCTGCATAGGCCACTTCAACTTGTCCCGAAGCGCAGCGTCGCACTGACCCTGCCTCCTTCTAACATTGTGTCTCATTCAGGTCTGATAGAGATCTCCACCGTGGACCGAGGGGTGATCAGCCTGTTCGGGGTGAGGAGTCAGCTGTTTGTCGCAATGAACAGCAGAGGAAGGTTGTACGGAACGGTACGTAACAGTGCGCAACTCGGTCCCACATCCTGCTGAGTGTAAGCGGAGTTCAGCTGCTGCTGC
Source organism: Brachyrhaphis roseni (assembly GCA_903066815.1). Taxonomy (NCBI): domain Eukaryota; kingdom Metazoa; phylum Chordata; class Actinopteri; order Cyprinodontiformes; family Poeciliidae; genus Brachyrhaphis; species Brachyrhaphis roseni. Next base: position 138,606 of record CAEFZY010060071.1, on the reverse strand, counting down.
TGCTGCATCCGCTGCTTTATTCTGTTATTAATCCATCCTGATGATGGGAGAGGAGAGGGAATCAATGAGATGTACAATCTCTGCTGCAAATGTCACAGTCTATGGTATTTATAATGCTTAAACCTTCTGTTATTTTCATTTCTGGAGTGCAGTTTTACCATTCAATAGTGTCAGAATCCCACATTTTCCCCCCAAAACGTCTTTGAATCCGATTATTAATCACATTTATAACTATTTCAATCAATATTTAGCGCAGTGATGTAACCAGTAATTCGTTTTTCATTTAAAAATGCATATGGACTTTTGTTACTGTCCATCAGAAGAACCTACACAGAAAAAAACAATGATTATGCAAGAAATTTATTTATTTAAATTTTTCTTTTTAAGTAGAAACGTGTTACTTTTAAGTTTCAAGCAGAAAAAAATATTTTCAACTATGTTTTTTTAGATTTTTTTCTTACTATATGATGGATCATTTTGACATAAGAGGGAGGTTCAATTAAAATGTGCATCACTAATTAAGACTGAATATTTGCTGAAATGTAATTTAACTGTTATTAAATGTTTACAAACTGGTTGCAAATGTTTATTCAGGAACTAAAAGTTCTTCATAAATAACAAAAATACTGAAATACTTTTAAAGGATGTGGATTTTAAGCCTTAAGTGAATGTGAAAAAGTTTATTTCATTCATTTACATTTAAACATGAACATGTTGAACGTTGATGTAAACAAAATGAGTATTTTAAAAAAAAAATTATATAGTATATCCTTCCTCTCAAAAGTGAATTAATAAGCAACTAGCATCAATCAATAAGCCATATAAATGCAACTAAAACACAAAACAGACAATATGTATTTATAGCAATAATAATAAAGAAAAGTATGTTTTATATTTGTAATGATGCAGCACTCTACTGAATCAATATACCTCTAAATCTCTAGAGAATATTATATTTTATTGCTTTATTAAAAGTAAAAATTGATCTGCTCTCTGGTTTCTTTAAACAGAAATATAACGTTACACTTGTTTAGTTTTGACTTTGGGTTTTAAAAAAAAATCTCTCATCTCTAAAAAGTTCATCAAATTTAGTCAAACTCTTGCAAAACTCATCATTTTGTCATTTATTTCCAGTTGTACTTGAATAGTTTGCAATATTTTTGTTTCATGGTGTTATTTTCAGTATTTAAAAAAATAATAATTGTAAAAAATTGGGGGACTTGTCATATCAATAACATTCTGTAAACCCATCAGTTTAGACCTCATGCCAAAACGTGATGACTATTAGTTTTCAGTCACAATATCAGTTACATATATTGCTCATAAAAACTACAGATTTACTATTATTTGGGTCATAAATCACAGTTAGTTAATATATTTATGACTAATAAAGTTAGTCAAGGTCATATTTAAGGTCACAATATGAAACAAGATGGATACATTATTGTTTTATTATTGCCATTGCATTTGTAAGAAGATTCTGACATTTCTGCGTTGGTTGCTTGTTAAAGCTCAATATAAAACGGAGATAATTGAAGGTTTTGGAAAATATTTCTGCAGTTTCTCTTAAAAAAGTCAACAGTTAAAAAGCCACTATCTGTCATATAGGGTCTTAGAAACGTAGCAAAGCAGATATTAGAGTAATTTTATCAGATAGATCAACATAAATGTGAAGTAAAAGAAACAATTCTTAGGGGTTTCAACCTTTTTACAAATAAAAATCTGAAAAGTGTGGAGTACACTTGCATTTGTTGTAATTCCAGATGCAGGTATTTTTGGTGCATGTCTCTACCAGCTTTCTATATGTGTAAAATTTCAGACATAACATAAATTTTCAAGTCTGATCAAAGATTCTTACTTGGATTAAAGTCGGGCTTTGACTGGGCCATTCTAACGCCTGACTATGCTTTGATTGTAAACCATTTGATTGTAGCTGGTTTCATGTTTCTCTAGACCTCCAGTTTTTAGCTCCTTCCCCTTAACTGAAGCATGACACATTATGATGCTGCCATCGCCGTGCTTCACTGTGGGGACGGTTTGTTCACGGTGTTGAGCCCTCACTGCAAAAACACAAAATCTTACGATTTATTTGGTCTAGTTTCTAGTGCAAATACATGAAAACTAACTAAGCAAGATAAAGGAGTTTGTTTTAAATAAATAATTCATTAATATTGATGAAAAAGTTCCAGTTTCACTGAAATTATTTCACTTATAACATGGGAAAATGTCTCGTAGTGAAATAATCTGACATCAGTATTAATGAATTATTTACTCAAAACAAGCTCCTATATTTACTTGTAAGTTAGTTTTCCACAATACGTTGGCTGAAATTTAGCTGTAATACTTTTAGATTTTTGATGATGTTTCCACTGCTGCCTGCTGGGTTTCTTATTCTTCATGATGCTGTTTGTTCACTAATATCCAGCTGGATTTATTCTGAGATTAATCCAGATTAAATAAATCTGTTTACTTATTTCGCCCCTTCAAAGAGCAAAAATAACCCTTGATTTCTTTTAGGGGTATCGTAGTAAAAGGGGGTGAATACAAATGCACGCCATACTTTTCAGATTATCATTTGTAAAAAAATAAAAATAAAAAAAACTTTACTTTGTGTTTGTTTGTGGCATGAAATCCAATGAAATGAATTGACTTTGTGGCTGCAACATGGAACATGTGAATAAGTTTAAGATCAGGATGCCAAACTCATTTTTATTTGGGGTCAAAGGACGAGATACCAAACTTTTTTTATATCGATGTAATTTGGAATAATGTAGATTAAAAACTGCTTTGATTTGATTTGCAAAACAATATTTAGGAACTATTTATGTATCTCCCAGGATCTTGAGGGCCACATAAAAGCTTATGGTGGCCCAAATTTGGCCCCTGAACCATGAGTTTGACAATAATAATAATTTCTGCAATCCAATGTTTGCAAATTTGATACTTTTTTTCTCAAAAACATAAAAATACACATTTATCTTCACTGCTAATGATTAATAATAGTAAATACTCTGTTACACCTCAGTATTTTTCTCACTACTTGTGACTCAGAAGTCAAAATTTTCTCCGTTTTCAGTCTTATGAAGAACTGGAGTCAGAGCGCTGAATGGGAAAGTCACAGGGCAATCTGCAGCTCAGCACCCAAAATGGCTGAACTATATATAGGACATTGTAAAAGCTGCTATTTATTATCACTTTTAATAGATTGCACCTCATTAAACCAAGTGACCTCACATAATTCTGTAAAACATCAATGTGGACATGTTACTTTGTGTTTGAACACTTCAGATGGAAAGAATTACTGGATTTTACCGCTAACAGTGTTTAGCAACACAACAAACACCAACATCGTTTCCAGTTCTGAGACAAATCAGATCAACCTCAGTGCTTTTCCAAACTAATGTTGGCTTCTTGTTCTCTAACTGGCTTTTCAGTCCATGCTGGTACAAATAATATAACTCTGTAATCAGTGTCAGCCATCATCCTTACAAGGTTTTTAGCTTTTGTTTTAAATCCTAAAGCAAAATAAGTTAATTTCTGAGACACAGACATTCTCAGTGTTTAGACTCACATCTAGTCGTTTGAGGATCAGGATTTTGCTGATTTCTTGTGATTTTTCTGCCATTCAAAGAAAAATTACCCAAAAAATTGTACTCGAGTAAGAGCAGAGATACTTCGACATATTTTTAATCAAGTAAAAGCAAAAAGTAGCTGCCAAGAAATTACTCAGTTACTGAGTAACTCGTCAAAACATTTACTAATTTAAAAGTTCATCATCAAACGGACCAAAATATAAAGTTATCTGGAAAATTTGGCAGTTTAAAGACCAAAATGAAACTACTTTCCAAATCAATTCCTTTGAAAAAAAACTGTATCTGGTGAATTTTTGGTCAAAATAATTTTGTTCTTCACTCAGTGAAGTAAGAGTAGCAATACTTCATGATAAAATTACTCAGGTGCACTTTAACAAAATGTTTACCAAGTATTTTTGGTCTAGTTTCTTAGTACACTTGAAATAAGACAAAAGTAACTTACAAGTAACTTTTTAGCAAAATATAGGAGTTTGTTTTAAGCCAACAGTTATTTAATATTGATTAAAAGGTAATGGATCTGCTGGCAGATTATTTCACTTGTAACAAGAGAAATCCCATAAATTTTGAGGATTATTTCACAACAGGCTCCTATATGTTGCTGAACAGTTACTTACAAGTTAGTTTTGTCTTTTTTAAGTGTATAAGACAAGAAAAAGACTTTTTTCCAGTAAAAATACTCCTAAAAGTACATCTTTTCCAAAACGTTACTCAAGTAAATGTAACTAGTTACTACCAAATCTGTATTTTATGCAACCAATTTGGAAAAAACATTGCGTCTTTTTAGACTGTGTGCGTAAACATCTGGTTTGTGATGTTTACTGACGTCAGTGTTTCTTATCCAGAGCCTCTTCAAGGACGAGTGCAAGTTCAAGGAGACGCTGCTGCCGAACAACTACAACGCCTACGAGTCTTTTGTTTACAAGGGCTTCTACATCGGCCTGAGCAAGCACGGCCGGGTGAAGCGAGGCAACAAGGCGACCACCGCCATGACTGTCACACATTTCCTCCCGCGACTATGAGAGAAGCTGACATTTTCAGAGAAATTTGCACATGTGGATGTTCCTCCAGGTAACAAATATGTAGAAATGGAAAGTCACGACAGACGCACCCATGAACTGCGAAGGAAAACACAAATATTTATTCTGTTATACATATTTATGTGTATATTTGGATAGCCGTGTTTGTAAATGTATGCCAAACTGTGCTGCTTATTGTTTTTCTGGACAGGGCGAGTCGAAGCCCTTCCCTGTCCCACTTTACCTTGGTGCTTGCTGAAACTGAAATACACGCCACTTACTTTTCTGAGATGGAGGATGAGCTTAAATGCTGTGCTTTTAAAGAGTGAAATGAATACTTTTTATTACCTCAACGAACCACTTCACTAGATGAAGGACTGCATGGACTTCTGCTCAAATATCCGCTGAGTTTATCGTTTTATTCAAACCTTTAAATGCTTGACGGTTCACTGCTCGGTTACTGTTGTCCTGCAGTGGAGGGGAGAGAGAAATTTAAATGCACTACTTCGTTCCTGCACGATTTAAAGGTGCCTTGGTGTTCCCACTTGCTGGCCCCCTTTAAACCTCTGTGTAAGAGACACCCGGGCGAGTCAGAAATAGGGCTGACGCTCCGGAGAGAGGGCCTCAGTAGAGGGGGAGCGAGGGAGGAGGGGGTCGGCTATCTCTGGTTTATTTTCTTTTCTGTAATTAGATCGATTAAGTAATAAACAATCTGTGGTTGAGACCGGAGAACGGTCGGCCATGGAGGCTGGCGCAAGGCCAGGTGTTTAACTGTGTAGCTAAGAAAACAGGGTGGAAATCCGTATGTGCCACAGCATGGGGGAACGGTTCGGGTCGGACCTGGCTTGCTTCTGCACAATTATCGACTGAGCGGACGAAGCAAATAGCAAATAGCAGTAGAGTGAGCTACTCTACTGCTGTTTTTTTTGGAAATGCGAAGCTTTTAGCTGCTAAAGGAAATGGAAAACAATGTAAATAGCTGCAAGTTTAAAAGAAGACATTTTTGTAGCACAAAGAATACAAAAGGCTGCACAAGAAACCAGCAATGATGCTACTTAAAACACTCGGTTTGTCTTTGGTTTTGTGTTTTGGGGGATTTTTTTGCATCCTTTCTGTCTTTCTCAGACCTAACTGCAATTTTGGCGCTCAGCACCTACATTAAGGCTTAACTATTTCTCCACAGAGGAGGAGGGGCTTTAGGTATAAATAGCAGCAGTTTGTTCACAAAGCAGAAGGTGGAGGCCGTTTTGCCGACTCACGAATCGGATATTCTCGTTCAGTATTCCAAAGATGTTTTTCTCGACTCGTTCTCTGAATTCCCCAGACTCCACCGGAGTGGATCTGCTTGTAGTTCCTGCAGCTGTTAGCTGCTTCATTCCTGTGCGACAGGAAGCAGGAATATTTAAACCCAGGAAAGACGTGTGCATGCTGTCTTTGTTTGTCAAACCGGCCCCCCCCTGCAGGAATGCGGGTCTGCCAGGATGACAGGGGCGCTTCCCCACATACCTGAACTCTTGACAGGCTGCGCTGTCCACCTCTGCCTGTTTGCTACCCCCAACCTTCACCCGCTGCAGGGAGGAACCTTTCAGATTCCAGTTTTAACCTGTCAGCTTCCTCCTCTCATTTCAGCCTTTTTTAGTTCAAGGTCAGAGTCACTGAGCAGCCTGTGGTCAGGGTGGTCTGTTGTCCACAACAGGAATTTAGATCGTCTTTTTAAAAGTGTTCATATCCCTTCACGTGTCTCCTAAAACTTCAAACTATATGTGAGATATCAATGCAAATGAGAATAAGTGTGAAGTGGAAGGAAAAAGATTCATGTTTGCTGTTGAATTTGGCTGAGTTCTGATGGAGAGCCATGTTTGGTAGGTTTGTAGTTGTGCTATACTCTTTAAATTTTCAGATGATGCATTGAACACAGCTCTGTTATGTTCACATCTTGAAATATTGTTTTAGGTGACTTATTATGCTTCCTTAAACAGATTAAGATCAGTTTATAGGTGAAGCAAAACATGTTCATTACATTTAAATAAGTCTTAAGATTTTAATCTGCCTATTTTGAGCTTTTCTTGTCACTTTAAACTCAGCATTTAAACTCGCACATGAAAATGGCTGCTAACATGCGTAATTATACAACTGCGCATTTTTGAAAAGCATTAGCAGAGCCTCCTGCGCAACCGACAAGGATGCAGCAAGTGGTTTCTGGATGGTAAATCAACAACAAAACACTTCTGTTTTTCAGCAGCCATTGTACAGCGCATGCAGCGGTAAAATCAGCTGACCAAACAAGCTGGAGCTCAACTTGGGTTGCTAGGTAACGCACAGTGCCCATTGGATGTTCAGTTTGGCTTATTTAAAACAGAGATTGGGTGCAAAAAACATTAAATAATTTTATTTCCATCTGTGTGAATGTGACTTAACAGCTGGGAGCTTTCTGAAACGGCTCGTTTTCCAGACACCAAAATATTTCCAAAAAACAGCGGAGTGTTTTTTAAGCACTTGAGTTGTTTTCAGAAGAAGTACAAAAAAAATCCAAAATGTGAATTTTACGTAACAGATGCCCTTTAAACGTTTCCACTAGTTCATCCCTGACCTGTCTGCGTTGCTCCTGGGTCTTCTTGATGCTGTTTCACCATGAATTTACTGATAGGATGATTTCAGAAGGTTATCGGTCGCAATGGATTTTATTTGCAGAGTGAAGGATGAGATGATTTGTAAAAGAACCATGCACCTGCTTCCTTCTACTTCACAATTTTGTGGTACTTTGTGTTGGTCTGTCACATAAAATCGCAGTTAAATATACGTCAAATATGAAGGTACTTGAATAATTTCACAAAGAACTGGATGAAGTTTTGTTTTTTTCAACGGATTTCATCTGCTAACTGCTAAAAACGCATCTTTTATCATGTTTCCGGCTCTTTCCTCAAAGCGGTGGTGTTTCTGTAGCGAGGACCTTTGCAGAGTCGATGCAGTCTGTGATGATGCAGATGCTGAGCTCACCTCTGCTGCTGCAAACCCTCCGTTTCTCCTGACCTCATGCTGACACGCCGTTTGGATTCATGTCTCCTCGCACGTAAAACCGCTTCAGCTCAGAAGGATGAAGACGCTTTCCTAAAAGAAACAAAGATACGAATTTGTAGATGAGGCTGCATGCTAGTTCCTTTGGAGATTCCTTGGGATTTGATTTAGGCTAAGAAAGTAAAAGTTAAAGTTGCACATCAAGAAGTCTGATGTCTCTAGTAGCACTTTAAAGCGGACATCTTGATCAGTAAACAACAGCAAATAAACGTGTTTGATACTTAAAACTCAGCGTTCAGCTTTGATCCAAATCTTATTAAAACAAAAAAGGAAAAAGAGAAAAAAAAAAGATTTTCTTGCTATTTATTTTTCTTTCCACATCTTATTTTCAGTTTAATTTAAGTGAAGGTAGGGAAAATGTCGTTTTATGTTTGAATGTACAGCAGCAGCCTGAGTTTTGAGGCGCGTGCTTCATGTGTTCTCGATTCCTCTGTTCTCATATACCTCACCTCCTGCCTTAGTTTTGGTTTGCTGATCACTGTAAAACAAGAAGAAACAAACTGTAGTGATTTGTTTCTGTGGGCAGACATTGCTAATTACTTTCGTTCCTTTTATTTTTGTACGTATGTGCTGTGCACAGCAATCTACTGTATTCCTGAGACAAGAACTAATAAAAGTTTGTTTTGTTTTTTCTTTTTTTTTAATGTGTGGCTGATGATGTGTTGTGTCCACATTCAAAAGTTAAAGGTTGTAGAAAAAAACAATTAAAACCACTGAATTTGACTTTGTTTAGGACATTTGAGTTCCTCAACAAACTACATTCATGACGCTCAAGGCAAAGCTCTGCGTTATTTATAGTTTTAGCCTAAAATTAGACAAGAAGATGAACTTACTCTGGAGTTTATATCTGGCACACAGCATTAAATAATTATGCAACCTCGCCCTGAAACAGACTAGTTAATGCTGACATCTTCTGGTTAGAGTCGGTGCTTTGTTGGGAAAATCTAAGAGTTGCTCAGTAAGCAACTGCTGCAGACATTTCTAAAAAAAATATGCAACATATTTTCATTCTTCAATTCTTTCGAGAACTAGGAAAAAAACACAGTGCTGCTCAAAAGTCCTTAGCAACCTGCTTTGCTTTTCCATCAATAAACTTCTGAACTGACAAAACATTTATGCTTCATCTGCCAATTTTAACACAATTGGGATTTGGGGCCTTTAAAAAATGCAATTCTAAAGAGTAACGAACAAATGCTGATGTTTGTTTGGGATAATTTAACTCTCGATTGTGTAAGTTTAAACAATTTATCCCCAGTAATCTCCCTCAGAAGAAAGAAAATTAGTTTGAATGTTTAAAACTGTTCAGGAAACACTGAAGGATGCATTGCTATCCACAGTGTAAATCTGGACTTTTCTGGAGAAAAGTTTTATGGTTCAATGAAAGTTCGCAGTAGTAAAGATGAGGTTTTCCGATATGCAATAACTGCCAAGCATAATGGTGAAAAATGCACAAATTATACATAAAAGCGTCACGAATGCAAAGAAATCAATCAATTCACTGCCCAGAAGAGTAAAAAATATCACCAAGAAAGAAAAAACCCACAGTGAAATCAAACCTTCAAACTTGTGCTGCCAATTCTTATTTTCAAAATAATTTCTATTTATATTTTGCACAATATTATTTAGGTTGACAGAAGTAAGTAAGTTAAAAGTGGAAAAGATTTAAATTTCTACAGAAAAACAGAAGCTTCATTCCTCGAGAGCAGGCATTTTTTTCTTAGAAAACATAATTATAGCCGGTTTACAGTTTCCTGTGTTTCTGCATTCTTTCATTAAGATGCAACTTTTTATCCTCTTTAGTCAGATTAATCCTGAGTAAGAGAATGTCTCCATCTGCTGGTGAAACAGTGGAAATGTGGAGACGTGCAGGTGCGTCAAAGTAAGAAATAGGACGGACAAAGTCTAGTCCGTATATAACATTTGAGCAAAAGTTGCCAAGAATGTCATTTGAAGCATTAATTTTAATCTAAAATCACACAAAAACCGTAATTTTACTTCAAACGGTTTCAGGTCAATATTGAGTTGTTATAATTGCACAATCATATAAAGTGACTCTAAATGACAACCTGAACCGGATGATTATTAATAAACAGGTTAAAGTGGAGGAGGAAAGAAGTGTAACCAAAAATACGAGTCGTGTTTGACCAACAGCTCTGGCATAAACACACCGAGGTGGAAGTGGTCCTTCCGTTTGCAGCAGCCCGCACATCTTTGGGGGCGACTGTTTTGCTTTTTTTTTTTTTCCTAGCAGGAGTGGCGCTCGGAGGGGTTTAAAAAGGTGCAGTCCGCAAACTTTGGCGCAACAGAGCTCCCAGTGGAAACCAGCAGGATGGACGTCAGCAAGCGACCGGGGATGAGGGACACCGTGCTGGCGCTCCTCCTCGCCGTCCTGCAGGGTCTTCCCATCGGGGAAGCCTCCCCGAACCCGTCCCCGCTGGCTGGATCCAACTGGGGGAACCCGAGGAGATACGTCCACCTGCAGACCTCCACGGACCTCAACACCTTCTACCTGGAGATCAGGCTGGACGGCGCGGTGCGCAGAGCCACGTCCAGGACGTCATACAGTAAGCTCTGCTTTACACGAATCTGTCCCTTTAAGACTGGAAAAATATCCGTCTTTAACAATTAAAGTCGATTTTTACTCTTTTTTTTTTCACCTGCAGGTGTAATTCTACTGAAAGCTGAAACACGGGAGCGCGTGGCCATCTTCGGAGTCAAAAGCAACCGCTACTTGTGTATGGATTCAGAGGGAAACCCCTACACCTCGGTAAACGTCACCGTCGTTTAAATCACTACTAAACCTCCGAAAAATAGATCTTTCAGTAAATTTTGCTTTTATCGCTGCGTTTTATCTTAATATATATACATATATATTACTTTAACTGTTCCTTCACAATATAATTTGTCGCAATTAGTTTCATCCAACAGTTGTTTAAACCGTTGTGTTGTGCGCGTTTGGCACAACTTTACGCACAGCTTGTAACGCCGTCTTTTACTCTCTGGTACACAAAAGTAGTTTCAGTGGGACATTTCTCACCAAGGATCATTTTAACTTTACTTTGCTTAAAGATTATTGCAATTCGAAGATACTGTTTTTGCCAAGTTTCAGGCCAATTATTGTTTTACATTTCTGCGTTTCGGAAATAATTAAAATGCTTTAATATAACTTTCCTTTACTTGTACATTTTTTATAACTGTTGTCAAACAAATGAAGTTGAACTACTTTGATTTAATTTGTGGATTTCCAGCATCTGAGAAAACATCAAGAACTTTTCATTGATTGATTTGACTATTTTTTCTACTTTTTTTCTTTCAAACTCGTTGTGCTGTAAAGAAACGTCTATCAGGGAAAAACAGCTCATATAAAACAGCTTTATTTCAGTTTTTATCAGATTTTGGAAAATAATTTGAAGTTTCTAAGGTACTGGGGTCACTTGAAAACTCAAATTAATTACAACTCCTGATCAAATTCCTTCAAGTTCAACAAGTCAATAAATTTAAATTATGTATTTTTATTTTACAGCCGGTTTATACCTCAGTCATGCGTTTTTGTTTCTATTTAACATGAACTAGAACTTAATTAGTTTCATTAGATTCAATTTTAAAAATGCTGGAAACTTAATTTAATTGTTTTAGCTGTTCAGCCTAACATGTATAAGTCAAATAAAACTGTGCAGCTGTTTCATTGAGACACTTTATTCAATTGCTAACTTTAATTAAAAACATTAAAAAAATGTATTATTCAAAATTTTTAGCTCACACTAATAAAATAAATGGTTAGAATTTAACCAATAAATAAGTAATAAAGCTGGTACAGTTGATAAACAGTTTAGTTTGAGACTTTAATAATTGTTCAATAAAATAGTTTAACTGCTGAATGACATATAAATTTTTTTTTCAAATGTTTAAAATTACTGAACAAAACAAGTTAAGTTCTAACTAATTTCCCTGGAAAAATAGTTGATTCAACTTAAATAATTGCTTTGATTATTGAAAAACTCTATCCTAGTTAATTTATTACATTTATTTTAGTTTGACAACTTAATACACTAAATAAGAAACTGGCTTGTAGAAACTTAATTCAATTATATTTACTGATTGAAGCTTTACTATTTTCTTTTTTAGCATTAAAAACATTTTGGTTGGCCTCAACATTCAACTACAATACTTGGTTAAAATTAAAATAATTTAAACAACTAATCTTCATAACTTCAAAATTGAATTTTTCTGTGTATGCTAATAAAAAAAACCTCAACTCTGAAATGTGTAAAACTTCCTCAACCAACACAGACATAGACTTTGGTTTTGTTACAATTTACTGTTTGATTCATTTACGAGCTAAAATTATTTACAATATAGATTGATAAAAGAAACACTTTGAACTGAATCAATATTTAGAAAAGGGATGGACGATATTGTTGATACTGGTTGATATCAATAATTATTGATTAGTTTTGTTGTTTTAAATATGTGAATTTTTTAAATTTTTAAGCAGTTAGAATGCAGAGTGGCGGAACCTTAAACTGCTACAGCGCAAGTTACTCAAAAGGTTGTTGCTTGGTAACCGGCGTGAGTGAGTTGTTGCTAGGTAACCAAAGAACGAATGCGCCCACCTAGCTTAGCCGGCCGTTAGAGGTTACGCAGCTGAAGGAACCAAAGTGGTGATTAATGTCAAACCTTCTTCGTGTTGCAGCCTGTTTGTCTCAGGGAGGAATGTTTGTTCAACCACAAGCTTCTGGAGAACAACCGTGACATATACTACTCCACCCGGAACAGCATCCTGTTCAACCTGGAGGGCTCCCGGCAGGTGTACGCAGTGGGCCAGAATCTGCCGCAGACCGCCCTCTTCCTGCCGAAGAAGAACACGGTGCCGCTGGAGCGCCTCCTGCTGCACAGGGGGAAGAGGAACCAAGTGGTGGACCCATCAGACCCACACAACGCCCTCACCCGGCAGACCGAGGACGGCTCGGACTCCAGGGCCGTGCGAGAGGACGACGGAGACCTGGAGGTGGAGGTGGAGACTGAGGTTGGGGACGATGGGGTCGTCTCCAGGGAGATGCCGCAGCAGTCTCCGTCCAACCATGACCCCTGGAACGTGCAGTCTTCCAGACAGGCTAGCCCCCGGAGCACCGGCACCCTGGGATGAGCTTAGAGGGGCAAACTACTCTTAAAGCTGCAGAATGGAACTTTAATTTTATAAGACATATTGTTACATATTTATTTAAACTATTACCATGTTCTGACAGCATGAGACAAAAAAAATTTGGCTCCTCTGTCTTTTCCCAGAGCTAACTAGAAACAACCAATCAGAGCCAGGAGGCGGGTCTTAGCGCTGTCAATCACCCCTCTGCATGAATGCTAATGCTATTTATCATTAATGACACAAATGACTGCTTATAAATCGTTTTCCTGTACCAGTAAGATGCTGCTCCTCCATTAGCGCATTTAGCGGTGTACATGAGGATGATTGACAGCGGTAAGATCCTCCTCCTGGCTCTGATTTGTTGTTTTGGTTGCATTTCTTCAGACCGCCACAGTAGCCTAGGGAAGACGTGGAGGAGATTGATCTTTTCATAGATTACCTGTCTCATAAACTGTTACAACGTGGAGAGAGTTTAAACAAATATGTAAAAAACATTTTTTAATTATAAAAGTTACATTCTGCTACTTTAAAGTCTTTAGATTAGGCCAAACTACTGGTGAATGATTTAGAAAAGCAGTGTTTACACACTAAAGGTGGAGCATTTCACTTGAGTTGCAATCACTTTTGCACAATTCCTATTATATTTAAATAATCTGTAACATTCACCAAAATCGGATCTTTAGACTCAACCTTTTTTTTTTTAAATAGTAGTTTAGATACTTAGTTAAATTCCCAAAACGTAAATTATATTCCATGTATTTACTTGGTATTTTCTTTCAAAACTAACAAAGCTCAATAGAATATTTTCAAATGTAAATGTGTACTTTGTGGGTTTTCTTCCCACACTAACAAACCCACAAAGATGTTTTCCCAAGACAGAAGCCTGACTTGTCCGACCAAAAGGCCCGTCTGCTGGTGAGAAGCCAGCCAGGCATCGCTTAAAACCTAAATGTACAAATAAATATACGTAGAAGTAGCTACTAGTACAGTTGAGGTTTTATTTTATTGCTTTTACAAATCAGATTTTTTGTTACTTGATAAACCTTAACAGATTATTTAAAGTTGATTTTAACTGTATTTATCCACCATCCACAATACGTGACTTGAAAAGAAGGTGACTACAGGGTAAAAAACTTTAACAAAGTCATAATTTTGAGCTTAAATTTGACGTCTTGTGTGATTAATAATCAGGTGCTGGATACCCAGCAGAACAAAAACAACCCAAACACTATTTATTTATTTAAATCCATTCCTTTATTGTTATTTATGGTATTTATAAGGACGCTTTACAGTTATAATGTACATACAAACTAAAAAAAAATAAAAATAAAGGTTTACTTTTGAATGTATGAGCTGGAGTTGTTGATGGAGATTTGCTTGAATTTGTTGCAAAATAAAGAGAAAAGGAAGCATTTTCAGCATCTGTCTGCTACCTTAAGCGCTCTCCAGGTTTGCACTCACTACATGACATCATAACAGTGTGATACATAAATCACGTTCAATACTTTTTAACACTTGAATGAGAAATTCACGTTAAAAGAAAAGCTTGATTGCAGAGTCCCGGTTATACTGGAGTTAAAACTAATTTTACATCTATGGTTCACTTATTGTTTTATTTGGATTATTTTGTTAAATAGTGAAAAGGCTTTAAAGATTAACATTCAACCACCTTCACAATTATTGGTAAAGATATGTAAAGTGGCTTAAAATATTTTTTTTTATTGCAGCAGCACAAATTTTTACACTCAAAAATCACGTAACTTTTACGTACAATTGTACTGGTGGGAATGAATATTAAGAAATAATGAGAGGATTGCTTTTCCCCCCATTCATTACCCAGAAAAAACCCTCTGGTATTTATGGAAGAGGATTAGAGCCACTGAAAAAAAATATGACTTTAATTTCAGAATTTTATTTCTTAAAATTTAAATTTTAATCTCAACATTCTTTTTTTTCTGGAATTCTATTTTTTTAAATCAGAATTCTGACTTTTTCCTCAAAATTCTAGGTTTTTCTGAGACCTCTGACTGTTTCCTGATGTAAAAAGGTGAGAATGTTTTTTCCAGGACTCCTAACCCTCTTCTGGAGGCATTTCAGAGAGTAAACAGGAGCATTCAGGAGACAAACAGGCCCTGAGCGTGGCAGCATCAGGGACTGACGTCGTTTTCCACATATTCCTCCCATCAGGTAAAGTCCATGTGGGGCAGAGTGACTCTCAAAACACCTGCAGCCTTCAGGTTCAGTTGGGATTTTATCACAAAGCAGATTCACGTCTCGGCAGACAAACATCTAGTTGTGATACTTTTATTGAATATTCTTATAATGAAGATGATTTTGTTTATCCTTCCACCATTAAAAAGAAATCTGATTTTGGGAATGAAGGCTATTAGTGGTGATTGCAGAGGCCAAAACTATGAAAGGCACTAAAAGCATGACAATTGCATCCAAAAAATATTTTGAAACTATGATATCGCGATCTGATGCAGCCTCTAAAACCGATCCTGACAAAATCAGATAAGAATCAAACTCAAGAAAAGACTGTTTACTCTGTAACCATCTTCTACAGCACTTTATCTGAATGGTGTGTTCTCTTGTTTTCTGAATTATAAAAATTATGCTAAATTCATAACCAATTAATTACCATTATTGATGACATACCCTAGAGCACAGGTGTCAAACTCCAGTCCTCAGAGCCTTAATGACCTAATTATTCTATTCAGGTGGTGCAACAGAGGCACATCTAGAAGCTGCAGGACACCGACCCCCGAGGACTGGAGTTTGACTCCCCTGCCCTCGAGACTGACTTCATTTAAAAGACTTGATTTAAAAGAAGGATAAATTAGAGTAAAAAAAAAAAGGAGTCAGTCATCTTTATCTAACAGGAATTGCTAAGGATACCAACAAACCTAAAACTTGTGACTTTATGGAAAATAATTTACTTTTTTATTTGTGTTTGAGTTTTTACTTCCGCCTAAATAAATACACAAAAATTGAAGGCTTGAATGTTTTTTTTTCTCCCTATTCAGGTTAGGATTATGCTGCTGCAGTAAAAGATTTAATTATTTTAAGGCTTTCTATACATTTTTACCAGGAGCGTCAACATCTCTGTTCATTAGTGAATAACATAAATCTTTTAGAGGTATTTCTTAATTTTGTGCGATTCGGTCTGAATGGAGCTGAAAGTTGTCAGTTTGAGTTTAACTTAGTGATTTTGTCTTTAAGACAACGAGGTTTCAAGCACTTAGCTTACAAATCATTTCAAAATTTAACAAAATAATTTAACACCCCACAGCAAACAAACAGGCACATATATCACAAATAAAGTGTAGCACAGTGTCTTTACAATCTTTTATCCAGGATATTTTACCATGATTCAGGTCTTCATAGTTTGTGCACTCAAAGACAAAATAAATAGATTCAACTTTGGTATTAAATTATAAAAGTTTATAAATGAAGTGCTTTTCCCGACAGATGCAACTTTTAAAATGATTCTCATCATTGGTAATCAGTAAAACACGCCGATTATCGAGAAAACACAGTTTGATTTCGTTGGTAGAAGCCCCAATCTTCTCCGTTTCTTCTCTGCTACTCAGGAGGCGGCAGGTTTTCCAGATGCTCCTTCCTGTTGGTGAAGAGGCAGCGGGCGGCAGAGAGCAGCGGACCCGACTCGCTCCGGCCCAGAGTGACAACGAAGCGGCTGACGCCCGTGTTGGGACACGGCGAAAGCAGCTGCGACATCTTCACGCCCGCAGGCAGGACGCACCTCAAGTCCTCCAGCAGGTGCTTGACGGCCACCCGGATGTACGCGCCGTGGCTCACCACCAGGACGTGGGCCGACGCCCCCTGGTGGCCGTCGCTGGCGGAGGCGACGTCTGCAGTCGCTTCCTGATCGTCCAGCATTTGTTTAAAAAGAACTTGGAGGAAATTTTTGAACCTCTGCTTCACCTGGAATCAAGTGACAGGGAAGCTAAAAGTTGAACATGACTGAGGAGAAGAAAACTCAGCAGTCTTTGTTTTTGTTCTCTTTATTAGGGATTTTACATGCAGAGAAAGGCAAAAAAATAAATAAATTGAAACGTAACCTTAGAAAGAGTTGCAAGGCTTGAATTGCACACTGCAAAAACACTCAATCTTACAAAGTTTTTTTTTGGTCTAGTTTCTTCTGCAAATAACTCCATTTTGTCTCGCTTCAAATGTACTAACTTATAAGTAACATTTCAGCAAAAAAAAAAAAAAAAGAGCTTGTTTTAAATCAATAATTCTTTAATGTTGATTAAATAATTTGCCGCTAGAACAAGACATTTCCCCCAAAATATAACTTATGGCATAACTTTTCATCAATATCTTATTTCTTGCTGAAAAGTTACTTGTAAGTTAGTTTTGTCTTATTTCAAGTGATCAAAAATACTTGGTAAGATTTTGTGCAGTACTCAAGTCATCTAAATGTTTTCCCATTTGTGAAGTTACAATTTCATTTTATTAGCATTTTATCTGAGAAACCAACACAAAGTAGTGGATAATTGTGAAGTAGAAGGCAAATGATGCATGGTTTCAAGTATTTCTGACAAATAAAAATATAAAAGTGTGAAAATAAATCCTCTCAGTCTTCTCATTTAATACTTTTGCTGCCTTTTCAGGTGTGTCTCTACTAGCTTTGCACAGAGCCACACTGAGATTTTAGCCTGTTTTTACAAAACAACATCTGTCTTTCCACAGATTCTGAATTGGGTTAAAATCTAGACTTTGACTGGGCCATTCTTACACATAAACATCTTGATATCTACCTTCCTGGCTCTCAAACATTTTAGTTAAGAAAATTTCTCCAAAAACCTCCATCTCGACATATATTTAAACTACAGTTTAATAGGTTTTTAAACTGTAGTTTAAAAACTGTAGTTTTCTGAGCAACTAATGCAATGTGACTAATCAGTTAAAAGAGCATAAAAATGACCTCAAATGAAGGAAACTGAAGTTTGAATGCATTTGCTTGATGGAAGGGATGTTGACGCAACAATTGTATCAACATATTTTAAGTATAAAAGCTCCAAAAAGGTTTTTTTACACGAACAAAAAGAAATAGACACAAATAAGCAAGGCTTTAAATGTATATTTAAATTTCTCAGTATTGTTCTATACTTTAAAAGCAATTTTGAAAGAATGGCTGTTATTTTATTGCAATACCCAAAGGTGGCCACTGTGTGCCGCTGTTTTGCAGTAAATTGACAAATTCTGACTCACCTGGTCTAAAGTTTCTCCTCCTGGTGGCGTAAAATCACGACAGGACTGACCAGCTGCTTTCGCCATGTTCCTCAGATACTCTTTGTGACGGCCTTCAGCCACTCCAAAACCCTGAACCAGAACAACTCAGCTCAGAACCAAACTCAGGGAAAAAAAACAATAATTCAACACATCCAGTTTTTATTTTTTATCTTAAATTGAGCGGATCTTACCCGTTCTCTGAGTAAGGGCTCCAACATCATCTCCATACCAGAGCAGTGAGTGTTGTTCCTCAGAATTATTTCCGCTGTCTAGAAAAAAGACAAGCAACCTGGAAATGAATGACTCAAAAGGTATAATCCTGGATTGGACAATATTAAGCAGCAGTGAGTCAAACAATCACAGAAACATGAATGCCCAAACAACTATTTCATTTATAAGTCATTCATCCTGTTTCCTGTCTTACTAATGAGACATACATGAGCTTCAACTGATTTTCCATGGATGCTGCCATGAAGATGACAGGAATAGGCAGGAATTAGTAAAAATAACAGAATCATGCCTTCTGTTGCTGATCCATGGTTAATCAAATCATTTGTGGAGGAAGAATCTCCTTGTAGGCTGGAGGATTTTTGAGCAAAAACAGTCTATATTACCGTCTAGGTCATTGCTATTTTAATGACACAGTAGGTCTTAATGCTCAATTCCAACTTTTTGTGCTAAAATCCTTTTTTTTTTTTTGTTTGCGTTGTTGTTCATATTACCAGCTGAACCCCAAACCGACCCGCATATGCAGAAGATTGATTTTAAAGTTTATTCTGCAATTGGAGCGGATAATATTGTCACAAGATCATAGCTACTTGAAGAAAGCTAAGAAAAAGAAAACACAACTACACAACGGCTTTTTGTGGAGCATCGATCACAACTTCTGTAGAGAAATCTCTTGGTAATCCAAACCGAAGACAGCAGCCAGACTTTTTCCTCAAATCCAGTAAATTCAGCCATATCACTCTGGTTCTATGTTCACTACAATTATATTATTGTGTTTCTTATGCTTGCTTTATTCTTTGTATAATTTAAGGTTACTTTTTACTCTACAGAACTTTTGTGAATTTATGTCTGTGAAAATCACTCTATAAATATTTACTTATTAGAATGGTGTGATTGTGATGCGTTTCAGTGACAGACTTCTTTTTTAAGTTCATAATCATAATTTCAGCCATTGTTTACGTCTGGATTTACTTTCTCTGGTTATTCTGGTATAGAATTATGATGAATCTCACATCAAGGTTTGAAAACAATCAGATACATCATGTCCAAAATTAGTTCTACATGTAGAAGTGCCGTAGAGTCTTACCTGCACAGCTCGCTGCAGGTTACTAACAAAGACTTTGTAGAACCTGATGTCTCTAAGGTATCGTCCCACAGCGCTGCACTGCTGCACACCTGTTTCTGACAGAGGCGTGTCCACTCCCTGACCTGAAAGCAGACAATATTCAGCCTGAGGAAAAGCTAGACTTCATTATTAAACCAGAACAAAAACACCAAATTACAAGTTTCAATTCACATTCAATGTCTAAACGATAAGATATAAGATAATAAGCTAAAGATTAGATTTGTACATGCTAGCATATGCTAAATAAATGGTGCTCAATAGGTAGATTTGACCATCATCCCATCTCCACCTGCAACCATTTTAATAGCTAAACAGACTTTTCTCTCAAGTAAAACCAACCTGCAGCTTCTTAGCCTCAGTTCCCTCCCCCATCACTTTTTTATTCATTTTGTAGATTTTTTAAATATGAAATTATTAACATTCTTAAGTTTTTCCATTGACCAAATATTTTGGAAATAAATCTGGTTAATGGAAACAGATAATAATAATAATAATAAAAAAGTATGAAAATTGGTTTATTTCTCAAAACTGCAATAGAAACACTTTTTTCCTGTCGCAGGAGTTGTACTGTCAAAAACCGGATATTGCCACTGGCGCAAACCACGAAGAAGAAGACAACAGGAAGTAGTAGGAGGATCGTGACAGTATTTTTTTAATGACTTATCGCATGAACAAACTTATTCACGTGTGATTTTAATTGCGTTTCTTATTCAATGGAAACACACAATTGTAAAAGTATTTTTTCCCCGACATTGATAAAGTTTTGTGCACATTTGTAATGGAAACGCAACTGGAAACAATAATCATCTTATTTGAAAACGGGATCATTTACAGGACCATCACTGCTTTTACCTTTGGATAAAATTATTCCCAAATCGGCTCATTCCTTCACACTGCTTAGCCTTTGTTTGCCCGCAGATGCTCTGAACATGTTAAATAAACCCCATTTCCCTGTAACCTAAACTTAAAAGCCGTTTTTTAATAGAATTTAATAAATAAATCCTTGTTAGTATTATTTACCTTGCAGGAGCTTGTCTCTGTTGTACTGCGTCTCCCCGCTGTTTGAAAACAAAGTGAATGAATTAAATGGGTCACATTATTCTGAGACAGTTAGTGAGAGAACAAAATCAAACTTCATATTAGTCGACATTAATTCACCAATTAGCTCGTAAAAATAACTCCATGTGTCTCTGCCACACATATAAACTGCAAATCCAAACAACTGGAGCAGAAACGGGCCGTTAAAAGACCAACTTACTGGCGTATGAACGTTAGCGTGAACGTCACCATTTTCACCGGCTGCAGTCCAGCTACTTCCTGGTTGAGTCATACGTCACAGGACGTAACGTTCTCCGTCATGACGCATTGCGGTGGAGCCATCTAAAATTAAAATGCGATTTTTACGTACTTAAAACACTGCAATTTTATAACTATCTTAGGTACATTTATATCAAAAGTGTGTTAGTAAATATTTAAATTGTCATGTAATGTGATTTATATCAAAATATGAGTTCCGACTTCTCAGTTGGAAAAATCAGCTGGAACTTCCTCCAACGGGAAGTCGCATCTGTCACTGGGAAACTGGGAGCAACTCCAGCTACTGTCAGTTACGACTTCGCGTTTCAAATTCAATATGGCCGCTTCTTCTCGCAGCAACAGCAGTAAGATGTTGCTGTCTTGTAAAACGTTTGTTTTAGAAGACAGACGTGTAAAAATGCACCTAAAATCAATGTTACAAGTAGTGCCCACAATTCTAAGTAAAAGTAGCGTTTGCCTATGGAAAGTAAGGCTTAAAATGATGTTTATCGGCGTCGCCATGTTGAAATTCCGACGTCTCTTCTCGATTTCCACTCACCTGTTTCATATTATTGACCTCTAGACTCTGCTTCTTCTGCTCCTTCCTCACATTACTCTGCATTACTTCTGTTGACCTTTACTATTTTAATAGTGAAGCCAGTTCTCACTTTTTCTCTCTCTATTGTATTATTTCTGACAGTTCTAGCACCCCCTGGTGGCAGCTACGCATTACAACAGAAAGACAAGCCAGACCAGTGATTTTAGCCAATTTATTTAGAACAAATTATTGAGGTACACAGGTGGTTGCACATGGGGATAAATGGGAAAAGGATTTGTATGAACAACCACAGCAAACAATTGTAGAATCGAGTAAATGGGTACCTCGATAAAAATAAATGACAATGCATTTCATTGAACTGATCCAAACTTGTTCCCCGAATGGATTTTTTCGGACAAATATAAAACACAGTATAGGCTTTTTATGTTTAACTAGCACCAGATCTGAAAATTAGCCATTTTAAAGTAGGCTGGAGGCACTTTAAAAATCAGTGGAATCTGGTAGGTGGATTTATTAACGTACAGGGAAAAAAAAAAGGAATAAAAAAAAAAAGTGAAACCCGTCCGACGATTTAGGAGTGAAGTCATTCTGTGTGATGTGACGTGTGATGAGGTAATGTGAGATGGCCTCTCGCTGTGTCTATCCGATTAATTATCCTGAGGTACATAAGAAGCAGCAAGAATATTGACAGAACGAAGATAGAACAAAGATTACAACGATTAAAACAATAAATGAATAAAACATGCTGATCAAAACAGATTTCCAGTCCCGCACCAAACTGCTCCTTTTCCCTCTGGTACATTGACAGAGAAAAGCAGACTTTTTACATACACAACATATTAAAATATAGCAGCACACAAGTGAATGACAATAAGGCATTTTTGTGTAAGACTAGAAAAGAAAAAGCTTAATAGCAGCAAAGAATGTTGTTGATTATTTCTTTTTTACTTTGGAAAAAACATATAAAAGCATTAAACATGCTCAACCTTAAAGCATTTTTTTTTTTAAACAATTTGGCTTTTTTTTTTTTTTGCACATCGAAAAAGGCATCAGAACAAACAACAGTTTCGGGTTTAAAATGTCATGGATTTCAAGCATTTTTGTCGGGTATTTACACGTGTCAAAGGGGCGCCTTTGAAAGAAACTGCAGATCAGAAATAAGAAATAAACACAAAACAAAAGGATTTAACTATTAGATCAATTGGAATGGGTCTAAATCTGGAAATGGAATAAATTCAAGTTTAGGATGACACAAGCGCACTGATGTCTGCCTGTGGCTTGCCTTGATTTATAAACTTTTACATTAGGAGGGTGATTTTTATAAGTCTACTCACCAATTGAGGCAAAGCATTCAAGACAACATGCTTCACCCCATGGGAATCCAGCCCAGAAAAACCCAAATAACTTAAAAGAAAAAGATAGAATAAAAACAAATGACCCTCCGAACTTGTCCTCACAAACCATCCCCTTACCGAAACTTAAGGAGTGTGTTTTAAAAGTGCATTGATATCGTTCCACGTCGCCCTCTCTACAAAAGGCCCAATGGTGTAATTGATAACAGGAGAAAAACCCCAAAAACGACATTTCGCTGATTTTCTGCAAAACAAAAATCCTGCAGAAACATCATAAAGCTTAAAAAAAATCCTCCTTGCTTTCTCTTTCACCCCACATTCTGCTCACTTTTCAACCACTTTCCACTTGCTTTCGACTCTCCTTCCCAACAAACCGCTCAGCCTCTGAAACCTTTAACAACTTGCAAAAACGCATTTTTTAAAAACTCTTTCATCAATGCTAACCCCTTCTGAGCTATTTAAACACTCCTAAATGTGCTTGAACACAACATCAACAACAACAACAACAACAACAACGTGGCTTTGGTGAATTCAAACGCCACTCCATGGAGTCAACAGCAGCGACTGCTCCGGACCACAAACCTGTTAGATTTCTCCTCCGAGAGCAGGCCCAGCCCACTCTGAGCCAGCACCTCTCTGCATAAATAGTAAGCAGTGCTACAGGTGCACAGTATGATAGACGAAGCCGCTAGCTACGGTAGCGCTCCTCTGCTTTAATTACTGATATATGGAATTCCAAATAAAGGAAAACTCTTGTAAATCGATAATTACTACTCACTAAAGCTGGTTAAAGAGTTATAAATGCTGGCTAAATATACATCGGTATATCTCATACATTTATGCAATTTTCAAGTATGAAAAAGTATTTTCAGGTTTTTGGAACCTAAGGCACTATCAAGTCTTCAACAATTATTCGTCCGTTTCTTTTCTTAAATAGCTAGAGACGTGTACAAATAAGGTGAAAAAAGACCCAAACCAGGTGTGAATGGGGCAAAAAAAAAAAAAAGAAAAAAAGGAGAAAAACTACAAATTTCTTAGTTTCTAAAAGTTCATAGATTGTCGCACCATCACTGAAGGGGGCAACTTAAAATAGATACTGGCAGTTAATGCCCCCTCTCTCCCTCCAGCGTCTCGCTCCTGTCAGTTCATTGGTAAGCAGGCACGCGGCGGCCGAGTCAGGCGGCGATGGGAGCTCATAAGTTGACGTCGCGCACGTCCGTGGGGGTGCTCGACTGATCCTGCTGCTCCCTGGACTTGCTGCCACCTCTGACGGCGCTGTCGGGTCCAAACTGCTGGCCCTGCTGCAGGCTGGAGGCCAGCACACGCTCGATTTGCTCCTGGCACGCCCTCAAACAGTCCTGCAACCACAAGAAACGTCAAAAGTTGTTAATTCAAAAAATTCAAAAATGATTCCTAAAGGGAAATTAAATGTTGTAACTCAGATTAACTCAAAATTGTTCAGAGTTATTGTTGATGGTGGTGGCTGTGAGCAGGAAGGTTCTGCTGTAGCAGTCTGTATTACAGCGAATTTTAAGAAGCCACTGACTAAAGACAAAACAAAATAAAAAATGAAATTGAGAAAACTTTTTGTTAACTGAAATAAAAATAAAAAAAAACCGGGAATTAATAGGGAAAAACTAACTGGAACTAAAACATACTTAAATTATAAGTAATAAACTAACCGAATTAGACAAAAAGTCACAACTACATTAAAAACTCAATCTAATATGACCCTGGTTTCAACTCACTATTAAATAATATAATTTATTACCATTATTAATAATGTGAGGTATGCTACATTCTACATATTTAGCTAAAATATAACAAAATGTTATGTTTTGAAATGTCTCACAGATATAATAAATTCTCATTACATTGAAACAAACCAATCATTTTATGGAAATTGACCTTTCTGAACAAATTAAATCCTTGACAGCTTCTTCTCCAAACTTCTGAATTCAAGAAAGTTACAAAAGAAATATGTAAAAAATTAATTATAACTATAATTGACATGAAACAAGAGAAATTTGGTCTAATTTCACTTCAGACAGTGAGAAAAATAATTGATCCGTCTTATTATTAGGTGTACGAAAGCATCAAACGTTGGATTGCACTTTTATTGTGAACTATTAAACACTTTCAAGGATTTTTTTTTTTACAGAAATCAAGAACTTTCCAGGCCTTGAAAACACCTAATTGAAGAGAAATATCTAAAAAAGGTTTACAAGTGTAAATGCATGTAAGACGTGCTTCAGCTAAATGAAGTGCACACCACACTTTTCAGATTTGTAAAAAGAAAAAAAAAGTCCTTGTAGCGTTCGCTTCATGATTACACACAACTCAAGTGTTACTTTATCACATCAAATCCCAACAAAAAACACAGAAAAAGTAAAAATAAAATAAAACCATCTACTTTCAAATGTTTAAGATAAAATAAAGATGATTAAAGACGACTGTGTGGTTCTGAACACCTGTTCACAGACAGTTAAATGGATGTTATTTTGCTCCATTTGTCATGAGAGTTCACCCTTTTTATTCACATGCTTGGCATACCGGAGGGGAATTATATGTGTTGAGGTAGGTGGTCCATCATGACCAGAACAATGAGTACCAGCGAACTCTGAACACCAGCAGAGCCGCGATCGAGACGCGGCGGTACAGGAATGATCCACAACGCCACGGACGAGAAAAACCAGGCAAAGTCAGGAATCGGAGCTGAAAGTCAGAGAGCTGAAACCATGGAAACGGTTCCTGCAGCACTTCAACGAAACAAAGGATGAAAGGAAAAATAATCGAACAAACAAAAGAATGAATGAAAGAAAGAACAAAAAATGAACAAATGAAAGGGAACGAAGCAAGGAAGGACAAAACAAATGAAGAACAAACAAAAGAACAAATGACAGAGGACCGAAGAACAAAAACAAGACAAATGAATGAAGAAGGAAGGAAGGAAGGAACAAACGAACAAAAAAAGAACAAACAAAGAATGAATGAACGAAGAAGGAATCAACAAACAAAGAAATGAAACGGAGGAAAGCATGAACAAAGAATGAAGGAAAGAACAAAAAGGACAAACAAAGGAAGAACGAATGAAGAAGGAACAAATGAATGAAGAAAGAATGAATGAAAAATAATGAACGAGCAAACAGAATAAAAGAAGAAAAAGGACAAATGAAGGAAGGACAAAAGGAGAAAAGAAAACAAATAGAAAGAAGAGTTAAAGAACCAAGGAATAAAGAAAGGACAGAGAATGTACAAAAGAACAAAAAAGGGGACAAAAGAAGAACTAAAGGATAAACAAAAAAGAAAGAAAGAAGAACTAAAGGATAAACAAAAAAGAAAGAAAGAAGAACTAAAGGACGATGAGCAGAAGTAAACGTGTGCGTCTCGTTCCTCCAGTAGTTTGGATTTGGAGCGCGCTAAGTCTCATGTGGAGGCCTAGAGGAAATGGCTTTGACCCACTGAACTTTGACCCCTCACAGTTTGGGCCTAAACCAGAACGCGGGACAGTGGGACCGGATATTTTTGGAAAACTTCTTCTATGAAAGAAGATCCTCTCTGCGTCGTCCGCCTCCTGCTACAGGTCTGAAGATGTGGGAGGTCTGAACCCTTAAAGAACGAGCCGAAGCTCACAAAAAAGAGAAAAAAGGCCAACATTCCTCTAAAACGCACCAATAATTGGAACCCGATGGGCTGCAGTCGGGGGCGCTTGTTATGACGGCGGTGCTGGGGGGCCCAAGTAACCGTAGCAACGTAACCATAAGCTGGGAGACAACAACGTTTGTGTTGATTTTAACACTGTTTAGAGCCTATCACCAAATATTATTGGAATAATACAATGGCTGTGGTTTATGTGGTAGCTTAGAGAGACGGCTGTAGAAAACTGACATTTAATTAAAACCTTGACAAGCAATTCATAAACTCCAGAGCCGTCCATTTATTGAGATTAAAGACGATTAAAAAACAACGGACAGATCACAGGAGGAAGGGAGGAAGAAAGGATGAAAAACCAAAAAGAAAGGACAAAAAATACTAAAAAACCCCAAAAAAGACAAAGAAAGGACGAAAAACTAAAAAGAAAGAACGAGGAAGAAAACCTTAAAAGAAAGATAGAAAGAACAAAGGGCAAAAGACAAAGGGTGAAAGAAAGGACAAAAGAAACGATAAAAAACCAAAAAGAAAAGACGAAAAACGGACAAAAAACCAAAAAGAACAAAGAAAGGATAAAAAACAAAAGAGAGAAAAGCTTAACAAAAAGGATGAAAAGAACAATGGAAAACCAAAACAAAAGGATGAAAAACCAAAAGGGTGAAATAAAGGACCAAAAGAAAAAGGACGAAAAACTAAAAAGTAAGGACGAAAGAAAGGAAGTAAACATAGGATGAAAGAAAGAATGGACAAAAGAACAAAAAGAACGAAAGGAAGAAAGAACAATGCACAAAAGAAAGAAAGGACGAAGAAGGAACGAAAAAAGATATGATGAAAGGTAGGACAAAAAAACTAAAAAAGGACGAAAGAAAAAGTTAGAAACAAATAACGAAAAAAGAATGGACAAAGAAAAAGAGAAAGCTAGTTGGATGAATAATTAGCAGAAAAAAGGACAAAGAAACAAACTGAGGACAAACTGTTGGATGGACAAAAAGATTCCTGGAGGAAAAAGTGGACAGACGACAGTGAAGTTCACCAGATGGACTGGTGAACGTCTGACTGATTAAAACCCAGAAATGGGTCAAATAAAAGCCCAAACCTTCAGAGACGGCATAAAAAACATGACATGGTCTTAATTACTGCCCAAACTTTAGATCCGGGTTATCAGAGTTTCTCTGCTCAGATTCACAGAACGACGACAGTTTGGACAACGTTCACCCACTGAGGACGTTTTTTTTTATTTTTTCGCCTTCATTGCAAACATATTCCTCCACCAGGGGGGATCCACAGCTAAAGTGGGAGGCATGCAAAGAAACTGCATGCGTCCCACCACAAGAATGTGGGCTCTGAGTTTTAAGAAGACATTCCCCCAGCCACTGCTCTTTATAGCAGCAGTCTGGCTGCCCGACCAGCAACCAGAACGCTCTCTCTCTCTCTCTCTCTCTCTCTCTCGCTCCATGAAGAGCAAATCGCTTCAGTCTGCTGTGACTCAAGTCGTCACTGTTGTTTACTGAAGACTCTTTTATGCTGCTTACGTGCGATATTGCAATCCCAGCTAATAACTGTTGTGTTTGTGCGATGCTTACCACTTCAGTGTTGGTGATCTTGGCCAGCAGGTCGGTCAGGTTGTCCCGACTCAGCCTCTGGTCGCTGTGGTCCAGCTGGAGGCCGCAGATCGCAGCCGCCATGCTGCCGGTGGCGATCATGGAAGGAGGGTTCATGGCGAGACGGTCGTCTGTCAAGGAAAGGTGTTTGGATGAAACCGCAGCAGGTGGAAGTGATGCAATCACAGGGCTGGACGATAAGTCGACCAACTTGGGTTTCCATTATGCAAGTTATTCACCACAAAAACAACATTTACAAAGTATTTGTGGTCTGGTTTCTAGTGAAAACATCTTGGAACACTTGAAATAAGACAAAACTGACTCACAAGTAACTTTTCAACAAGAAATACAAGCTTGCTGCAAGTCAATAATTCCTTAATATTGATGAGAAAGTACTAGATACTTTTCCCATGTTATAAGTAATCTGGAACTCTGCTGGGGTTGCTAGGTGACGGGGTGGGGTTGCTAGGTAACGGCGCAGTGCCTGATGATTTGTTGTTACATTTCGAAGGTTTTTGACACCAACATTAACTTCTTGCCAATGAACTGGTACTTTTTCATCAATATTAAGACTCGACTAAAAACAAGCTCCTATATCTTGAAACGTTTGTTATAAGTTAGTTTTGTCTTATTTCTAGTGTACTAAGATATTTGCACTAGAAACTTGTTTTTGGTTGTTTTTGCAGTGTTGATTAAAGAGTTAATCTAAAGTTGGTTGATCTTATTGATAATTTGATAAGCAACTACTTTCTTGAAGGGGTTCTACCATCTTTCCATAACATAAAGGGCTACATTTTTATAATTTGCTAAATTAAGAAAAATAAACATTATGAAACTCAATTAGTTTGTGAAGTATTTACTTTTCCACAAAGAACCACATAAAATACATTTTACAAGGACTCTGGACCATTTCTGCCATCTTTGTTTCTGTATCAACTGGCTCCACTTAAGGATGACCAATGGTGCCCTCTGCTGGACGGCGGCCAAACTACAACGCTAATAGAAAGTAAACGGCGTTATTAGTTAATCAATTGGAACTAAATTTAATCTAATAAACAATTGATCTACAAGTAATCATAATTTGCTTAATTATTTGGATTCCGAGTTTAAAATGAGTGATGTCAGCACGCCCAAGGCGGCCATCTTGTTTCACAACCATGTTTAACAGATTCTATTTCTTTGGGCTCTAAATTCAGCTCAACTGAGTAAGACAGTTTTTTTTATTAAGACATTAACTGAAGAAGAAAATCATAATATTACAAAAATACTGTCATAATAATAGGAATATAAAGTTTTAATATTACCAGAGTAAAGTTGTAATACAAGGAAAATGAAGTATTAATTTGAAAAGAATGAAAAATAATTAAAAAACATAAGATGAGGAATGTTGAGTTACATTTTGGTATCAGTTTTACAGATAAGGAAATACTTAATCTTTTAGCATCAGCATCAAATTATTATCAGTAGCAGGGAAAAAAAATCCACTGGGTTGGTCACGTCAAATCCTGATAACTTTCTCAAAGCTTTTTCTCATTAAAACAAATTTTTTTACAGTTTTTCTGGTAAAATTATGTCTTTATTTTGCTAATATTATGGCTACACTCTCACAATTAAACAAAAAATCCCTAGTAACCGTCGTCCAACTCACAGAAGGGATGATGGAAATAAAAGTCACTTTTTGAGAATATTTTCTGTCATTTGTAATTTCTTGTTTTAGAAAAGAAAGCAAGAAAAAAATAGTATCAGTTATGAGATTTTCATTTTTAGCCGTATCGCCCAGCCCTACTGCATCATCTCCGATGCGCACGCTCCGGATTTTTCCCACAGTCTGGATTTCAACAGACGCAGCTAAAACAAACCTGTGTGGGTTTTCCTTCTTCAAACCTCCGCTCTGATTGCAAAAGCAGAGCAGGAATTTCTCCCACTCGCTGTGCAATGAGCTCCAGGCATGACTCCCCTGAGTCCACATGCAAGTCTGAGAAACTTTAACTAAAGCAGACCTGGTTGGATGAAGTGAAATCCCTTCTCAGCTCATTCAAACCTGGAACAATTTAAAGTTTCTCTTATGCAATCCTGAGCCCTCCGACTCAGTGCAAATACAGATGTTCTGCAAAAGTTTTTTTTAGAGAATAAACAGCATCACAAAGCAATAAATAAAAGTATTTTTGGTTCTTTTCTAGAGAAAATATCTTCATACACTTGAAATAAGACAAAAATAACTTTTCAGAGCTAGATTTCAGTAAATAATTCTAGCACTTTTATTTTTTGAAGAAGGATAACTTATAAATTTAGACAATATCCACTTAATTTTGACAAAATGTTATTTCTATTTTTAGAATTTCAAATAAAAATTAATATAA
Organism: Brachyrhaphis roseni; assembly: GCA_903066815.1. NCBI lineage: Eukaryota > Metazoa > Chordata > Actinopteri > Cyprinodontiformes > Poeciliidae > Brachyrhaphis > Brachyrhaphis roseni. The sequence goes on along the minus strand of CAEFZY010060071.1, from coordinate 108,347 downwards.
AGGAGGATAAATGTTCTGTTTTTACTGGCACTTTTATTCTCATTCTTTGTGGAAATACATGTAAATATTACAGAAAAAATATTAACTATTAAGGACCTGCATTTGTTGTTACATCAGTATTTTAAAACACAAAGTGATTATTTAAAATTCTTTAATTTTAAATTATTAAGCGTCATTGTGAGCCATATGTTTACTCAAATATGACAGTGGCAGAATCATGCTCTCTAACTGTTGACGTATTGATTTCAAAAATACCAAAAACAAACACATATTTTTATCTGCAAATAACTTAAAAACCATCATAAAAGTGCATCGAGGTTTTGGTTGAAATGTGACCGAACGCGAGAGGTCAAAGGGTGTGAACAGTTGTGCAATGCGCTGTAACAATCTGATGTTTGCACCAGCAGGTCAGCAGTTTTCTTACTTCCTGTTTCTCATTCTCTAAAGCCCATTTCTGTGAATTAACAGTGCAGATGCAAATTTAAGGCAGCCCATTACCTGCAGCACAACATGTCAAGAGAAGAAGTTTTTCTAAAGTCCTGATGGGTTTAATTAAACCGTCCAGTCCAGCTGTCCATAAAGGAGGAGCTGCGACCAATATAAGAATAACATCTCCATTCTGTATAAAACTCCAAACATTTACATTACAGCTAAACCGCAGCAGGCTTCCCCTTTTCTCCCCCCACTGCGGCTGCTTTGTGCTTTGATACGAGCAGCTGCTTATGAATAGCAGAAGCAACCGCTGAAACACACCCAAATGCATAAAGAAGTGACACAGAAAGCTGTGCAGAGCCAAGCGGGGCATGAGACTCATTAAAAGAGACGCTGACGTTTGTGAGGGATTTTATCGCACCCAGGTGACCTTCCTTGTTTTGTTTCCTTCATCAAATTAGCTGCAGAGGCCGTCTTGTGACATACTCCTACATATTACGCCTATTAGATGATCATGAAGTAGAATTTCTTTTCAGGATATGAAAATATTAGAGGGATTCCAAGTATAGGCAACAAGAATCCCATGAAAGTATAAAGGAAAGGCCTAAGGGGGGGACGTTTTCTCCCCGCAGCTTTCAGAGTTTATTTTGGACATGAGGCCAGGATGGGCGGAGGAAGGAAGATCAGCCTGACTCTTTAAACCTGGAAGCTTCCCTGTCAACAAACAACACAGGACGACCAGAGCCGGAGCAGATCTAGTGAAATAATCACAATCCCAGCACAGATCAGATATTAACGGAGAAACACGGACAAACGCTTTAAGTGGCTGTGAAGAAGAACAAGGCGGAGGATAAATCAGCCTGCAGAGACGAGAGTCGTCACAGATGACTCACTCCAGGACAATGTTTGGATGTGTGAGAATATTCTGGCAGCAAACTGAGCGTGTAAACGAGTGAGAAACGAAAAGCAACGGAGAGGAGGGTACCTGTGGCACAAAGGGCGATGAATGTCAGCGTGTGTTTGCAGACCATCGCCTGCTTGTCTTTGGGAAGTGGCAGCCGGCGCATGATGTGCTCTATGAAATCATTGGGGATGACCGAGGCCATGTTCCACTTCAACTTCCCCAGGACGACCAGTTCCCACTCCTAAAGCGTTAAAAAACACAAAACAGTTGGTTAAAGGTGACATACTGTGCTTTCTGAACAGGTTAGTTTAGGCTTATGGGCAACAAAAAAGAAATTTGTCATATTTTTTGCACAAAATAATTCTTAGAAATTAGCTTTTTGCACACTCACACATGAAAACGTTTCCAAACAGATGTTACTTTACGACCATACATCTTTAAAAAGCAGAAGTGGAGCCTGCTGCACAACCAGCAAAAATTTGGCAAGTGGTTTCTGGATGGTAAGTCAACAGCAAAACACTTGTCTTTTCCAGCAGCCATTGTGCAACGCAAACAATACTAATAGATTTCCCCAGGAATAATTGCGATAAATAATGATACTATTGTTTCAATGCTAATGGCAAAATAATGCAAGACTACTAAACTTTAATATTATAGACAACACTTAACACTGCAATTGGAAGACATTTTAAATATTCAAAATAAGATGCAATAACCTAAAACAATAAAATAAGATGTAAATAAAAACACAATAGAAACCATAAACAAAAAAGTATTATGACATTTCTGTAATAATAACCATCTACAATAACTGAAGAATTTTGAATTAATGTCTTACATTTTACATTAAATTTTCCTTTGGGATAAATAAAGTATTTTTGAGTTGAGTTTGAAACAAAATTCACCTTCAAAAAATATTTAAAAAATCATCAGAATATATCAAGCTCATTTAATTACTTAGCAATAGTTTAACTGTTTATTAAGCGGTAAAACCAACTGACCAAACATGCTGGAGATCTGCTTGGTTGCTAGGTGATGGGGTGGGGTTGCTAGGTAACGGCGCAGCGCCTGCTGACTTGTGACAGTACATTCCGAAGGTTTTTGACACCAAAAAACATCAATTGATTGCCGAAAAAATGACTGGATCTTTTATTTTTAAGTGCTTGGGCTGTTCTCACACGTTTAGAAGTTTTTACATTTCCATACGGAAGTATAAAAATGTTCAAAATGTGAATTTTGCATTATATGACCCCTTTAAAAACTGTTGTTCTAGAGAAAATCCACCCAGTCGGGCTCCAGTGGCGTGCTGCCATGACTTCATTGACCATGAAAAAGATCACAGCCAGGCCTTATTCCCAGAGGAAATAGCTCTGTAAGATGAGTAACATTTCTTCATTTTATCTCTCCTCACTGTGTCTTATTATCTGCGTGCCTTTCTCATTCCTCGCATCCTTTGTGTTCATTTCGCCGGCATGTGACGAGCTCTGCCCTGCTTAGAGGCCCTGCCAATGAGACAGCGAGCGCCGAGCTTCCTGTCACAAGCCTCAAGCAGCTACAACGAGTTCACACTGCACAGGCAACAGTCGGTCTTTGTAGCAGCAAAACAGGTCTACGCATTCTCACCTTTTAATTTCCTGTGTCTCCACTTTACTGCTCTGAGATGAAAGCTTTACCAACCTTTCAATCATCTCTTTAACTTTCAGTATCAAGATTAGAAATGGATCATTAATTACTGTCTTGTGTTTTAAAAATGTTACCACTGTTATGGTATATTAACACTATATGTTTATATAAAAATGACTTTCTTCAGAGACGTTAATTTGCACTAAGATTAAACCACTTTAAAGCCATTTTAAGAGAGTCAGAAGATGATGTCATGGGTCGTCAAGCTTCTGATTGGTTAATTTGTTACTTAAATGGACGTCTACTTGTTGAAGGGCTTTTTTATGTCTTCTGGTATTAGTGGTCTTCATTAATCAGGGTTCACACTGGTTTGCCTAGAAAGTCTGGTTCATTTGGGGAGGTGTGAACACACAATCAAATTCTAAAGCAGACCAAAAAACAAACTCTAGTCCGACTAAAATCCTAGGGCTCAGTTCAGTTAAAGTGAACTCTGATACGGTTCAAATGCATATGTGAATGCCAAGTGGACCGGAGACCCCTCCAAAAGCAGGAAGTGGACTAAAGCACAGGGCATTCTGGGTAAAAAACCAAAGCAAATGCGCTAGTCTAGCACTAGTTGGTGGGTTTCTTGTGGTCTTTTAGCAGAAACAAATAGAAATCCTACAACTACTAAAAATCTATGTTTGCACTTCTTAAAGAAGGAAAACCATAAACTACTGGTTTCTGATTCCTACTACAAGACTGTAACTGGTATAAATAACATACTAAAGTCCAGCCATTATGCCATTAAGTTTACCGTATTAAGCTAAACCAAAGTTTTGATGATTTACAGGTTCACAAGAAGTGAATAAGGAGCACAAAGCAACCAGCACTTTCCCTCTGTGACCTGTAGCTGCACTGTGCTGGTCAGCTGGCTGAAAGAAGGCTACTGCACTTTTCGTATTCTTACAAGACATAAAAACGGCTTTCCAACTAAAGGAAAACCACATAAACACTTTTATTAATGTAATGCGGTTTTAAAATTACGGTTAGCAAACTGCAAGGAGATTAGAGCTGCACCGATACGATATTAAAGTCTGTATCGATCTCAATATTTAAAACAATTCTAGTTGGAATATTGGTGGCAATAAGGGCAAATCTATTCAGTCTAATTCTATGCTTTATGCCGAGTGACTTCTTGCTTTACTATTTATTTTACGTTGTATTTAGAATTTGTTTTGAACCATTTGAAAGAACGTTTCTTGCAGTTTATTTTTTACATGTTTGACCAATGTAGTGAAGTTATTGTTTTTGTCAGTTTCAGCTTCTTTATTATCTATTTTAAATTGACTGTTTTAGCCCTAATTACACAGATTGAATAAATGAAAGTTTTATTTACATGTTTAAACAAACTTTTGAAGCTATTGGTGTATTTAAGTGTGCTGTTCTGGTGTAAAGTTGTCAAATAAATCTGTGATTCAGTCCATTTATCTCTGTGCTTAAAAAAAGAAACATTGCAACAATTCAGCACAATCTTCTGTATCGGATCAGCATCAGCCGATACTAAACCTCAGATATTGGTATCAAAAGTGGATCGGTGCATCATAAAGGAGAGCAGAACTGCAAAAAACAACTACTTTTTTCTGAGCAGTAAAGAATTGAAAAATAGAAATACATTCATCTGGTATAAACAGAATAAACAGTTGGAAGTTACTCACCAACACTTCAAAATCCAATATGGCTTCCATGTTTATAAAACATAGTGAAAGTGGCTGGAATAAGAGTCACCTCTGATCATTTATGGCTGATTGTTAAATTAGCTGCTTGCGTTCTTTGGCTGTAGATTGAGTAAACCAGAATAATTAGCTTGGTGTGTTAAAAGAACTGAAGCTTTAATGTTTCCATGAAAACAGCTAGCTGAGTGCAAAACACCGTCGCAAGACAGAACAAGCTTTCAGGAATGTCTTGATGGAGCAGTTTGTGATGTTTGAATGTGCTAAATGTAAAAACAAAAACATCTATCTTTCTTTCCTTTATTAGTCTGAAGGCCAAAAATCTAAAAGCTGGCAGACATCTTCAGAAGTTTACAACCAAGATGGCTAATTAGCAGCACAAGCCAAAGGAAAATATTTTAATTTAATTTGCTAAAATCAGAACTAGAAACTACACAGCTAACTCCAGATAAAACTACTCGACATTTAAACATAGTGATGATCAGAAGCAGATATGTGTGACTTGCAACTTCCCCTACGGTGAAACAAATCCCCTACAAAGCAAATGTAGTAAGCAGTGAAACCCCGACACAAGGCGGGGGCTGTCCCCGCTGGCGCTCTTCCAAAAGCGTCTTTGTCACCTCGGACGCCGGTAACCATTCACATTTGCGTGGGTTTCCTGTGCATAACCCAAATCTTACGTGCTTACATGAAAAGAAAGATCAGTCATTGCGAGATGAGCAGTAACGAGATTTTGCTGTTGGTGTTCTCGCTTCCTGAGCGCTAAAAACAGCTCAGACCATCTCTACTTCAATCTATCATCTCCTAAAGGCCATTTTCTTGTAAAAAAAAAAAAAATCCCTACATGCAAAACAAAAGATTAAACACAAAAAAAATCTATTGTGTTAAAATAAAACTACAAAACAGCAAAAACAGAGAGAACTACAATGATAAAAATATGTTATATTGCACTGTTGGCACTAGATGGCATCACACGCTTCTGCAGTCTGCATGAATGCACAGCACAGATGTGGCTGTGTTGCACAGTTTCACTTGTGATGAAAATTGGATACTTCCTGCGAGACTAATTCAGCCATTAGCATTATAAAATGCTCCAAAAAAAGAATATGACGCTGCATTTTTAAAGGCTCACATGAATGCATGGATGAATGAATGAAACCTTGGTTCTTACCAGCAGCTCTCGGGGTGTAATGGAGTTGTCTGTGTACACGCAGAGCTTTTCCGCTGATGGCGGCCTGCAGTCCTTCAGCTTGGCGGCCAGGAAGATGCACACGGCTCCCAAGAGCTGCAAATAGTTTTTTCTTGTAGGCATCACTGCTAAGAATCTGTCCAAATAATTAATGGCTAAAGGGAAGACGTCTTGGTTGGTGTTTTCCTCTTCACAAACCTGGAATGACAGGAATTTAACAGAGAAGAAGAAACTTAGAAGGGCTTTTTTAAGACAAATCCATCTGAATTAAATTTTGCGTTGACTACTCTAAAAGAAAACCAACTGGGTTTAAATATTAGCTGGTTAATGATATCTAAAAAATGTAAGTGAAGTTGTGTGACAGACATAGCGTTTGGTCTGAAAGTCAAGTCGCTTTTCGTTCTTTAATCAAAGTGTAATTCAGATTACTTCCACTAGGGGCAAACTTTAAGCTATTGGTTGCTTTAAATGTTTCCTGCTTAAAAACTCAAACAAGTTACTACAAATGGTGAACACATCCCAAAAAAGATCAGGAAAAAAACTGAATCAGAGGAAAGCATCATGTCTTCAAGAAGAAAAACAACAAAAAATATATATTAAAATAAATTCTACTTTAAAAACTGGAATTTTCTGGGCAAATACTTCCCCAGAACTGCTGAAAACAAACAAACAAAAACAACAACAATTGGGACTTGATGAAACTTTAGCATTTAAAATAATTGATCCAGTTTTTGATTAACTTCAAGCTTCATATTTTGATATGCTTTGTGGGCCCAATCAGAATATATGCAAAAAGTGACGTCACAGAATGAAGAACACCGATTAGTGAAAACTGGTGTCAGAATAAGAAAATGGGCCATTTCTTTGTTGTTGTTTGATATTTATTGTTTTAAATATAAAAAGATTAAATCTAATTTAAATTTTTTATAGTTTGTATTTGGCCACAAAAAAAAAACAAAAAACTAAATTTTGAATTTATCATTCTGCATTTCAAAACTAAGTAAGTGCTTTAAGTGTTATTATTGATTTCTAACGAGAACATTTAGTAATAAATTATGCATGGCCTGTTTACAAATAGGTTTAAAGAGGATTTGCATGTATATGACTGGGGTATTTTCTTTTTCAACGTTAAATCGCTAATTTCCACATCATTTTACTGAATGAAAGGCAAAAAATTCAAGCAAATTAGCTCAGTAGGAAGTCGTTCTGCAACCCCCTTCTCGTTTTTCAAATCCTCTTCCTCATTGTCGATTTCTCCATTAATAAAAACCCTCACAGATAAATCCTTCACAAACCTTTTAGATGCAAATAAAACACTGAATCGAATTGTTTCCGACGGTGGAATCGAATGAAAGTTGAATAAAATCGACACGTTTCTGTTCACAAAACTGAAAGCGACTCTGCCTGCTTCATGGCTTGCAGCTTGAGTCACTTTTAAAAATTCGTAATAATTAGTGAACATGGAAAATACCAGATTTTCGATTATGTAAATTAAGATAAACTCTTTAGCTGTCGTCTGAGTTCAGTATGAAGCAAAAATTCCCAACAGTGTGGCTATAAACTAATGTAAATAAGTAGCTAAGCACATTGAGGCTCATTTTTCTGGAATTTCCGACTCCCCCACGCCTTTGGTGAGTCACTCTCATTCAATTGTAAAACAGGTTAACACCAAGAAAGGCTATTCTTTGAGCCGCATCTCTGTTTTTCAAGCCACATTTAGCTAAAAACATGCAAATAAACGCTAGAGAAGTTAGCTAAACTCTAAAGTTCCCACCAACCTCGTGCATCCAGCCTGCAACCATTCTCCTCATATACGGCTGAATGTCCTTCTGGACCCGCTGGAAATACGAACACTGAGGTAAAAAACTGTCCTCAATAGTTAATAAACTCTGCAGCACTCTATCATCATAGAGGATGTTTGGGTCAGGCTGGGCTTTCACGGCTGTGTCCGACTCAAGGCAATACAGCTCCATGACTAAGGCCCCCTTTCTGCTCTTCCGCCGCTTTTCTCCTGCTTTTGTGTGATTAAAGTGATAGGAATAAAAAATAATAATAAATAAATATTGTTATAATAACTTCGTCAGCCGACCGGAGCAGCAGAAGTCCCCGAGACGAAGCATGAGGCTGAGGCAACGAGGTTCTCTCCCGACCTGCTGCCTCTCGGGTCTGCTCCTTCCTCCAGGCAGAGGACGCAGCTACAGCGACGCACAACTTCCGGAGACACCTTCAAAGTAAAAGCCGTGTACGGGATATCCGGTCTCATGAAAAAATAAAAAAGCAAATCAAGATACACAAAAATAACATCTAATAAAGTAAAAATAAAATAAAATAAATATCAAATAAACATAATAAATGAATAAATTATTTCATGCACATTTCAGTAAATAAGTTGAACAAAAATGTAGGAAAAATAAATAATACATTTTATTTGTAAGCACCTTTCGTGACACTCTAGGTCACCTCCTATAATTTAAATATTAAAAGACAACAAAAATAATAATAAAAAAATAGAATTTAAATAATAGGTTGCAATTATTCATAAATAATAACAAATAATAAGAAAAATAAATTAAATAATATAAAATATAAAAATAAAACAGTAATAGATACAATGAAGTGCAAAATAGGGGAAGAAAAATCACATGGTGTAGAAATAAAATACAATACCAATTGAAATAAAAATTGGCATTTTAATCTAAAAAAATATGCCAATATTTAGATTATTCTATTTTAAAATAGAGTAAAATAATCTCAATTATATTTCCTGGTAAAATGGACTGGTGACATGTCCAGAGTGTACCCTGCCTCTCATCCAATAAACAATGGAGATCAACACAACTTTTCTGTGGTATTTTTGAACAGTAAAGATTTTCATCTTTATGTTCTCTCTGTTTTCTTCTCTTGTAACCTTTGTCATATTTTCCTGGCAACACGTATTAATGTACACCTTCTATAGATGATAAACTTGGCCTTATTTTTCAGTGCTTAACTGTGTCTCTCTATAAGACGCATATTAGCTACGACTCAGTGTAAATGCTCCAAAATATTTGGCACTATTTAAATAAATGGAACTGAACTCAGATATACACTGTAAAACTGTATTTATGTAAATTATTTAACAAACAAGACACAAACTATCTGAATCATGTTGCTGCTGCAGTTATCAGTTTTTATTTGCCTGGTGGCCATATTTGTTTATATGGAACAATTTTGACTTCCCAAGATGGAGTTCCAACTTTCAGTGTGATTCCAGTTGAAGTCCAACAAGAAACTCTGAAATTTTAGCTAAAAAAAAATACTAACAAATTGTACTTTTTTCAGTATTCAGTCCAGCATGGTTATTACTGTACAGGCGACCGTATCTCTGATATTGGTTTGTATCTCATTAAATCATTTAAACACCACCTATGATGCTCAACACGTCTACACTGTTTGAATCAATAAAATGCAAAGGAAAACATTGCTACCGCTGGGTTTGGAACAAAAGTTGTTGAAAAATGTTCAACTTCCCAACAGCAAAATTCCAATTCTTTCAATTTCAGTTGATTTTTCCAACCTACAACTCAGATATTTTGACTTCCAGGTACAAATGGAACGACACTTCTCACTCATTTCAATCTGCAACGAATCCTTATTCATAAACTGAGGTAATAGCGACAGATTAAACTGTTAATTGGCTTTTTTGTTGATTTGTAACTCCTTAAATTGTTGCTATAACCGTACGATCACTTCCCATTCTTACAGTTCTTGAATGCTGTAAGAATGCAGCTGATGACTTGAATTTAAGTCATCAGCTGGTGTGGCTAATCGGCGTTAGCCTGGTCTCTTGGCAACAATATTTAGCACATACCAATGTTTTTCCAAATTAAACACTCTTAAGTTGGGTGTGGATGACCGAGGTCGACTTCTAAGGTAAAACCCTCCTTAGCTGATTGATGCTGTTCCAGACCAGAGACTCCAAACAACGTTCAATTTATCCAGTGTGTTATCAGCTAATTTTGTTTAAAGTAATATTAATAGTATTAATTTTGCAACTCACACTGATCTGTACCAAGCTGTTCATTAACTTGGAATGTCATTCTGAGTTTTTAGACTCCAGATATGTTTAACAGTTGCTGTTTTGACAAAACAAATATCAACCCAATGAAGTAAATTCTTTCATCTAGGTTCAACATTGTTACATAAAGCATGTTAGTTGACCTTTGAATCTGATTAATCCTTTCAAGATCCCAATGCATGTACATTCATCTATTCTGAAAATGCAAGTGGGATTTAAGAAAGCATAAATAAATACGCTTACTTCCTAATGTTTAATGTCTTTTGAGTATTCAGTCTGTTTTAGGTAGCTTTATGTATCAGTTCAGCTGAGATGTCTCTCATGAAGATGCTTTCCAGTAAAAGTCAAAGGTAACCGTGGAAGTCTGGGAGAAACCACAGACAGGAAACTCTCACTGTCCATGCAGCATTTTGTTCTTCATTTTCTCAGGACATTGATTGGCCGGGAGGCGCACAAATATTTCTTATCTGAAAAGCCAACCTGCTCCGGAAGAGGACATGCAAATACTTTTCAGTTAATTATTGACTTTGTTGCTTGACATTTGTAGCCAATGTAAAGTTCACATTCACTACAAAAAACCTCACAAACTATTGAGGTTTTATTTGTAGACAAACTGCTTAATATCGGACTATTATTTAATCTTATTTAGCTAAAATAGCTATCATTTCACCTGTAATATGTCTACAGGTGTCACTGAAATAATGAACTTATATGATTGGACAGAAACAGTATTTCTTTCAGTCTTTTCTGTTCCACATTCTTTGTTTTTCAGTGGTTGCTATTTTTCCAAAGTAATCTTTTAAGACACAACTTGCAAAACAGAGAGCAGGGAACAACTGGTATCAGTACAATGATATCAGCTCTTAAACTATGCAATAAAAGCTATAAAGATATTGAGTAGTTCACAGAAAGCGATATGTTTCCTAAAAGTACTTTTCTAATGATGCTCTTAAAATATTCAAAAGGTGTTGAGTATTTTAAGTCTTAACTTCATCATTGCATGAGAGGATGCTTGGATGCAAACTTTCACCTGAAATTCATGGTTAACGTTAAGATAACTATGCTTGCTGACATGTCTATAAAAACTGAGATTCGTGAGGCTGTCCTGGCAAATTTACATTTTAGAATATACAGTAATTCTCAAATTTTCTTCTGTGAGAAAATCACATTTAGCTGAAATAAAAAATAGCGTATTTATCCATTTCCCACCAGTAATTTGACATATTTCACACAATTGAACAGATAAAACAAAATATTTGCATGGAAAAACTTTCTAATTCTTTGCTCAAGCTCTTTCAGGTTAAACCTGCAATATAGCTCAGCTGCTTGGGTTGCTAGGTGACGGGCGGAACTCTGCTGGGGTTGCTAGGTAACGGAATGTTTTTTTTTAAAGCACTTTTTCTGTTTTTAGAAGCAGCAGAGACCCAAACAGAAGTACAAAAATTTTTTTGTTTGTTTTGTTTTTAAAAAGCATCAACTCTGTATAAAGTGAATTTGTGTATTTTATATATGGAGCTTGATTCAGTTCTGTGGGAGCAACACAGGAATCTAAACTCGCCGGTTAGGATCAAGGCAACTTCACTGTTAGAGCAAACAGAGGAGCTAAACTGAGTCACGTTGCAGACTTCCCCCTTTCACAGCTGCCACCAAACGGCTGAATGAGATATGGACTTTCATTGAGAAAAAAAGCCACACACACACACACACAAAGCACTGTGGAGCTATTATGAGAGCAGACTGTGAAGTGAGAATCAGAACCGTCTGTGAGGGAACGTCAGGGTTAGCAAGATTAGTTCTGCTTTAAAAGAAGGAGTGTCTTTGAACGGGCTGCTCTCAGAATTGAGATTTCATGTCGGGTTATCCAGTTATCTTTCCACGGAGAGGCTGACAAATCCTTGCGTCAAAGTTTTTTTCTAATAACAATGAGGCCTTCCATGCCAGCCAGTCAAAGCTCCGACACTTGAGGCGTTGAACAGATAAAAGCAGCCTTACTCCAATGCTGCTGTTTGTGCATGTGTCCTGTGATAACACGTCAGAGCCTGAAACCCTGGGAAAACGTGGAGCAGCGTGAAATCACCTTGATCCAAAGATTCCTGCTGCATACCAGTCCGCTGAACCCACTAGAGCACAGGGGCCCGCAGATAAGCAGGCTGCCAATGATCAAGAGAAACAGACAAAGGAAGAGGGATGGCAGTCTTGATCTGTAATCCAGGAGTTTGGTTTGCAGCTTAAAATCATGTAATGCATTTCCTGTGTAAGATCAAGGAAGTTGCTCCACGAGGGAGGCCGCTGTCGGATATAAACACAGGATTTACTTTGGCATGCCAGTTCCAGAGCTTGATTACAGGTTACCCATGTGCGCCGAGTCAAGCTGGCTGTTTGGGTTTACTGACAGCAGAGAAGAGGATGCTATGGCTGGAATGCAGTGGTGTGAACAGTGGTGAGCGCTCCTCCCAGAGCTAACCGATAGCTGGTGTTGCTCAGACGGAGATAAAGCTGCTTTTTTTTTCTGTCACATGCTCGCATTCTGGGAACTTGCAACACCGTGGAAGGAGGCCAAACACTCGTGAACCGAAAAAGAAGGCAACTCAAATGTTGACTTGCATGTTCTTGCTCTTTCATATGCTATTCTGGTCATGCTATCAGCGGCATGGGGCAGGTTTTTATCACACATCAAAGGTCTGTTATCACTGCGCAGCGGCTTTCCAGGAGATTCTAGCAAGGCGTGTTGAAGCTGCTCCCAACAACTGCTTTGGTTCTTAATTATATTTTTCTAGATGCATAAATCCACAGAGTAACTCCCACCATGAATCCATCCGTCAGATGTGATTGGAATCTGCGGTACAAGCAGCTAATTTGCGCTCAACTGCGAAGGCAAGATTAGAAAACAAATGGAGTGAGCGCAGGAAGAGGAGGGTGTTTCCCCCGCTGCGTCTTTGGAATGTTTTGGCTAAACTGAAAGCCATCATTCAAACCCAAATGCCAACATTTGAGGAGACAATGAAGAGATAGATAGCAACATCCGGGCCTGGTTCGGGCCCCGAGCACAAAAAGGGTTTCTTTTCCTCGGTCACTGCAGAATTTACCCCCCTCCTGTTTTACGTCTGCACACGAGTCTGACGTCCGGAGGATCGCATCCCCGGATGCGACCAGAACCCCGGAGAACATTACCCCATTCTCCACCATGAAGTCAGGAGAGACAGCAGACGAAGAGCGGAGATAATGAGCGTGAATTTAAAACAAAGGAGGGTCTATAAGGTACTGGAACAAGAGACTGTAAAATGCTCACCATTTGGTTTATGACCCTAACGTCTCCTTCCATGAACTGCATCAAAAATGTTCTGATTCTTTACGTCGTCAACAAGTTAAGTTCATTAAACGCCACAAAGAACCAGGCTGACAATGCCTGACGGGTGTTTTGTCCTGATGTTGTTCCTGTCAAGGAAATCGTACTTCTTGTTGGGATTTCCTTAAATCTATTTGTGGCAGGACCGTACCGCAGCTCTGGAAACTTTGCAAAACCACTTTTTTTTTTTTTTAGAACCTTAAAGAGGCAGTATTATGCATTTTCCAAGCACATAGCCCCCTTTTATAGCACAATCGAGCAACTACGTACCCTTTAGTTGTTATAAAAGTGCTGCATATATCAAATGTGACTTGAAAGAAATTTGACTTGAAACTCGGTCCCTGTCTCTTTAAAAACTCCTGCTCTTTCTAAAACTCGGCCTTCAGGAAGTCATCACAACATGGCTCCTCTTTTAACAACCTTTTTACCAGCGTTTCACTGAGAAGTAGCTCCTATAATGAGCTCTGCAGATGTGCAGTTTCACCAGGTGTTTGCTAATTGCTGCTGGCTAGTCTGAAGGAGCTGAAGAGGAGGAGCTGCGTCTCGAAGGCGGAGCTAGGCCACCCAGGCGTTTTGCCCAGCTGAATGGTTGCCGTGGAGATTAAAGTATTTCTCAAACAGGCATGAATTAAGAATTACAGCAACACTCCTTGTATGTTTTTAATGAGGGAAAAACATTATAATATAATGCAAAGCTCAAAAAAGTCAATTTTACATAATACTGTCGCTTTAAAGTAAAAACATTTCTTAGCAAAACAAAACAAAAAGAAAAACATTCTTTGATGTTTGTGTCTTGAAACTACAAGTAAAAGACGTGGATATGGACTTAAAGTTTTATCAGAATATTCTATGATAACAACTATTTATTACTTCTTTGTCATGTAACTCGATAATGCAGTTGTATTCCACAAACACAAATACCGCTCTTGAAAAACGTATTCGTAATGCGCTTCTTTAGGACACCACTCACATAAAGAAGTGCCTGGTATAAATATTTTATAATTTATTGAACAAACAGTGATGAAAATAGTAAAACTAATAATCTTGACAATACAGACAGTTTTTACGGTTTTAAAAACATTATTTGTAATTCATCATGACAACAATAAATCAAAATTTATAAAAAAAAAAAAATCATATTAATAGATGACAAACAATGTTATTAATGCTCACCCCTACTTGCAATTAACTTTCTGATGCTGTCAATCAATTTGTGAAGATTTGTTTTATTCCTGATCTTTTCCCAATATCTATATGTAAGCCTATCGCAATAAGCAATTAATTAATCGCATAACTTAAACTGAGCTAAATAATTTCCATTCTGATGATTAATATTGTTTGAAAGGCAATTCTGTCTACAGAGACTTCCTGATCTATTTTATTTATGATTTTGGTTGTGTGTTGATTTTATTTATTTATTTTTTGTTTGTTGTATTTTATTTTGGATATTTAAAACATGAAGTGTTGGATATTCTTTCTCTCAGAGAAGGAACTTTCATTATTATGCCATTATTAATATTTTACTTGAAAATGGTCTCAAAACAATGTTATCGTTTATCCCACAAATTACCAGGATGATTTGTGATCCACCATAATCTTTCATTGTGACAGGTCAATGTAAACATAAGTTAAATAGTGACTCATAGTATTTACCTTCAGCGGATGAACGCATGATTGGAAATGCAATGGACTGGAAATTGATCTTCTCTCTGTTCCTTTCTCTGCTGACGACTCCAGGAAACTTTGACCTACAACAGGATAAAACGTTGAATTGTTGCTACACAATATTCCACGTTTCATGCTAAAACATTGAAACATTTGGCTGTAATGATCTTTGTTACCTTTAGAGGAAAATGAGGAAAGCAAGGCATGAAAACACCATCCCTACTGTGAAGCATGGCGGTGGCAGCATCATGTTGAATGGATGTTTTGATGCTGATCCTTGAAAAAGAGATGGCTTCAAGAGGAAAGAACATTATGTGAAACTAATGAAGAAGCATCTCAAGTTATAAGCCAGAAAGTTGAGGTTTGGGCACAAACAGGTCTTCGAGATGCATCTCCTTTCCCTCCTCTGCTCCTTCCGACTAGCCAGCAGCAATTAGCAAACACCTGCTGCTGCTTCTCAGTGCAACGCAGGTTGTTGAAGGGTTAATAGAGGAGTGATGTTGTGATGACTTCCTGAAGGGAGTTTCAGAAAGAGGAGGAATTTCTTAAAGAGACAAAGGCCCAATTTCAAGGCATTAAATTACAAAGTCAAATGTCTTTTAAGTCATATTTGATATATGTTGCATGTTTAAAACGACTTAATTGTGCTATAAAATGCCACTAAATGAATGGTAAAATACATAATGCTGCCCCTTTAACCTGTTGTAAATCATTTTTTATGAGTAATAGCATTTAGTTTGTATGAATCCATGTTATTTTCAATATATATATATATTTTTTATGATGCTAGCTTGGAGCTCTTGGGGGCCCCCTGGTGGTGTGGGGGCCCTAAGCAGTTGCCATGGGAGGAATGGGTCAAAACTCCAGCAAACTACTGAGAGAACTCTGAGGAAACCCAAACTGTTTGTCTGACTCAAATTACATTTTAAAACTTCACCTAATATTAAGGAATAATGTACATGTTGAGCTGTTGAAAGTAAAAAATGTCTCACTTCTTAACCTGGCATTTAGAAAATAGAAATGTATAAATGTTTAATCCCATTTATTGTGGAAAAAACAGGTTATGTGTCTTATATTTCAATTATATGCAAAAATTCAACCCAAAGGTCTCAAAGGACAGATATTTCAGTGAGGAGCACAGAAGGGACACGCTGCACAAAGCCTGGGATAACTCATAAGTGACAAGCAGCAGCTTGAATACACTCCAATTCACACTGAACTATAAAGTAACTCTGATACCTGGATAAGATGATGCTTTTCCAGTTTCTCTGGACGCCTGAGCATCCATGGAAAACACAGACTTGTGTTTCCAAAAAAGACAGAGCGGCATTCTTGATGTGAGCATGCAGCTTGCTTTTTGTTATATAACTCTGCTGAGGGGGGGGCACTTGTCCTGTTCCAACAGTTGACTCTGAAGTTCCCCCAGCTTTCCTCCTCATTTGCTACACAACACACATGTCTCAGGGCGGTGCTGAAGACCCGGGTGGGGGGGACTGAAGTGGACCAAGGCCAAAAGGCAGTGGCTGCCTGTCACAAGCGAACAAGTGTGTGTAGTCAAAGATTATGGAGGGAAGGACACAAACAAAAAAAAAAATCCAGCAGAGGAGCTAAAGTGGCAGCTGTGTCTCTGAGTGCAAAGGATGCTGGACAACTGGAGAGCTATGATTGGCTGGTGAGGTAAAGTGGGCGTGTCCTGGCATGGACCCGCTTCCTCTTTGTGATCCTCAATGAGAAGAGTGACAATTCATCAGAGACAGGATGTCCAATAGGAAGACGGATCCCAGCGGTGGACAGAGAGCCTTGCAGCTGGCCACTCAATGACCTTGGTCGAACAAAAGTGAAGCCTCTCTTTCTCTTTATGTCTTGCTCTCAAACAATCTGTAAGGCCTGCAGAAAAACGAGGCATTAATCAGCAACAGACGACCGAGAAGTTTCCAGTAAGTCATTTTGTGTAAGTTTATTTTAAGCATATGGGCCTCCCAGCTCCACAAATAACATCGCTTTCTTCGTCCATTCATTTCCCCCCTCGGCTCTGCAACATTTTCACTGCTACACACTTACATTTCCCTCCTGAGAAACGGGAGGAAATGAGGGGCCTCGAAAAGTTAAGGAAAGCCCTTTGAAAGCGGTGCTAGCGAGGCCTTATAAACGAGGAGCAGGGAGGGTTTCAGATCTGGTCTGGACTGTCTGGGGGCTTGCCTGGTGTTTTCCTATGTGTGATGCATGCTAACCTTGGGCCCCTTTTGACTATGACAGTGGCATAAAGAGGCCTCTGTAAGGCTGACTTAGTTTGCCTCACCTCTTTGGTCTGATTGGCTAATTGAATTCAGAAGATATTCTTCAAAACATTTGGACAGAAAATGACAACAGCTTATTAAATTTTCAATAGTCTACAAAGAGAAAAGTGAGTGAATTGCAGAACCTAAAAGCTTCATAGCATTGTATGATTTAAATGAGCACCACTACATAAACCACAGGGCAATTGTCTGGCGGATCTCAGGCCTGCATTCAGCTAACCGCTACTGGTAGCAATGTAAACCCAACAAATAAACACTTCGGCGATGGCGAAATCCAATATTTCCCTCTTGCATGTTGTGTAATTCGACATTCCAGAGAGCCCTAGAATAAAGGAATGAAGACAAACAGAGGCATACCAGGCCTATCTGCAGGAAATGCCATGATATGAGTTAGCATGGTGATGGCGTAGTCAAGGGTGGGTGACAGCGGCGTTCTCCTGCAGTCCCCTGACGTCCGGCGGGGCTTTGATCATGCACTGGGTGGGGGGTCCCGCAGAGCGCCAACAAAAGGGTCCAGTGGCGCATAGGAGTCCATCAGTCCGCTGGCATGCACGCCATCATGCAGACCATCAGCAACGGTCCACGTTGGGTGTTCCCATCTCAAATAGTGGAAGGAAAGTTCACATACCACTGGATCTGTCTCATCTGACTCTAATCCACAACCCGCACGTTCTTTCAAAAACTCAGACAAAAATACTGAGATGTAGTACTTTTTTACCAGTGGCCATATAATTGCGTAATATGTAATTACAAAAATACATTTTTTGGGGGATAGGATGAGGTGGTTCGAAATTAGCGTATTTCATGAAACTGCCATGGAAACACTTTTTCCCGCCCACATCAGTCTATCTCAAAGGTTAGCTTTAGAAAATGCTGAAAAACATTAAATGTAATCTTAACCCTTAATATTCCAAATTTAAACTCTCTGCCTGGATATTTTTGCTTATTTTAATTGTACAAAGTTCTTTAAACGTCCTGTGAGTAAACATATTTATCCATAACGACTGGAACTTTCGATATATAGCAGTTATTTTTACCATCTATTAAAGAGCGCCCCTCAGATTAATTTCACTCCCTGCTACGCCGGGGGGTGAAATTACCATAATAACCTGATATCGGATGGAAAGCACAACGTCACCCCGTTCAAAAACAGTTGTACTTTTTCAGATTACGCAAAGTGTGGCGGAGTTACGGTACTGCAAAATCGGCTAGTTGGTCTGGATCGTTTAATACTCAGAGGGTTAACTGTTAGAATGCATGTTTTTTTAAGAATACTTAAACACAAATACAAGTTTAAGCACATGCTAATACATGCTTTAGCATTAGGAGAACATCTAATAAACATTAACACAAAAAATAGGAGATTATATGTTTGTAAACTAGGCTGTCTTCGTGATATTTACAGACGTATGGAGGCAGATTATGTTACCTGTACACTAAGTTTGAGCATTGAGTAACTCAAACTAACAGGAATTTGCATTTCCCTCAACATGTCAAATAGTATCTTCAGACTTCTTACTCAATTTATCAATGTACAGCGAGTTATTTGACGTGCTTTCTTGTATCTCTCTCTTTCTAAACTTTGCTTTGGGTGCAGTCCTTTACAATCAAAGGTTCAAAATCCAGTTCTGCCGGCTGAACGTTAATTTAGACACCGAAAGTAAGCAAAAAAAAATACTTCCACCCTAGACAAAGCTTGTTGAAACCAAAATCTAAAGTGTAGTCCAAATCAAATAACAAGCTTACAGAACCAGATACCGGGGCTTTGTTACCCCCCAAGCCACAAGAGGAGGATCAGACTGATCATGATACAACATGCTATAACTAGAAAAACAAAACAATTTCACACCCCTGGAAACAGGATATTCGATTCAACTAAACATTCCCACAAGGACTGCCCTGTTTAGCAGCCGATCACACTCGTTAATAATAGTTACCGCCCCAAATAAAATCCTTTCCTGAAGAAAAACTCCTTAGTGCTTCCCACCGAAAGTCTGGGAGGAACAGAGTTAATCCTAGGGGCTGTTCAAATGTCAGCCGACAGACCACGCTGGGAAAGAAGGAGTTTCCCAGTGCTGCTGCGACCTGATGCTGCAGTGCTCTGCTTGATCCTAGGCCACCGCTTCCCAGGACCGAGGCCTCGTCCCAAGGGAGCGCCGCTCAACTTGTATCACTTTGCAACTGCAACACTGACCTAAAAATTGCTTTTACAACAACAAAAGAATATGCTCATTCAGCAGTGTACAAACGTCTGCTAAAATGCCAGAGATTTAACCTGAAGCCAAAAATTGAGGTAAATTTTTAATTTATTTCAACGAATGGTAGAATTATTAATTTCAGTTCATGAAGAACAACTTAAGGACATAAACTGCATAGAAGTAGGGATGGACAATAAATCAATAATAATTCAGTCATTAAACATATCTTAATATACCATCTTTTGCTACACTTCCACTTAGGGCTAAACTATATGGCTGACAAAAATTTCACAACGTGTTTCATTTCAGCCGATGGAGACAATCAATGGTTTGTTTTAAATATCTAAAATACATCCTAACTAGTGATATGACCACTCTTGTTTTTTCTCAAGTTGCTTTACTCATTTCCTTCTTTCGCTCCTCAAAGTTACTCAACAGGTTGTTGCTAGGCAACCAAAGAGTGCGTGAGTGAGTTGATGCCACCGACTTTGCTTAAATGTTGGTGGCATTTAAGCAAAGTTTAAGCATTTAAACTTAAGCATTAAGCATGTAGGCATGAGAGGTTGAAGGCTAAATTGAAGTGAAACTATTGCATATTTTATTGGATGGATTACCTATTGATACAGATCATATATTTATCACAATATATTATTGATTCAGCCCTACTTCCATTATTGTCACTATTGAACTTATTTTATTCTGAAATTGGCTGATCTCCAGACAACTTATGTTGGATTTGTTTTAAAACCTCATGTGATCCCTGGTAACAGGAAATAGCAGGGAATATGTCATGTTTGGAGCCTTGGCCAGAGCTCAAGCCCTTGGTAAGGATTCCCACTGTCAGTGAGGAAATGAAAGCGCAGGGAGGCTATCTTTATGGTTAGCCTATGAAGACATAAATACTCAGAGACAGAGACAAGACTTCCAATCAGACTGCAGAAAAACTGATGACTTGGCAAAGAATGAATTGCATAAGATGAAAATGTCTCATGAAGCGGCATCAAAAGCTGAACAAAAAATGCTGCCAGAAAGACACAATGTAGCTCTGGATTCATTCTCCCAGCCTGGTTTTAAAAAACCAAACCAACAAAAAAACGTTCATGAGGAATGTGTAAAATGCGCAGCGTGGGAGGCGAGGTTTTACACATGTAGCCGTCTCTTAGACAAGCTGCCAGGTCTTTCAAGGTGTGTCTGTTCTTTTCACCATTTACAGTTGCACATATATTTGCAGTGGAAGGGGCCGTGCATGTTTGCAGATCTTTTCTAGTTTCAGTTTAGTGCTCATGTAGTTATAAGTCATCAAGCATCCAACATCTTAAAGGTGAGCTAGAATACTTCCTTGAACATGTTAGGATCAGTCTGTGAGCAATGCAAAACATGTTCATTACATCTAGTGCTCAAAATCAATGTTATAAATTAGATTTTAGTTTGCTCAGTTCTGCCTATTTGAGCTCCATTCAGAATGAGCTGTTATAGGGCCTCCTGTTACTTTAAATCCAGGTCAGTTGCTATAACTCAATGTTTACATTCGCACATGAAAATGGCCGCAAACAGATGCGCAATTACACAACTGTACATCTTTGAAAAGCAGAAGTAGAGCCTCCTGCACAACCAGCAACAATGTAGCAAGTGGTTTCTGGATGATACGTGGTTTCAACAACAAAACACTTGCCTTTTCCAGCAGCCATTGTGCAGAGCATGCCGCAGTAAAACCAGCTGGAGCTCAGCTTAGGTTGCTAGGTAACGGGCATTATCTGTTGATTTGTTACAATTGGAAGGCACAAAAAAATTATAATTATCTTATTGCAAAAAAACAGCTAGGTGATTTTTTTTGTAAGGCTGTTTTTAGAAACAATTGAGACCAAAATGGAAAACATGCAAAATATTCATTTAAATTTAAATATAGCAGAATCTGCCCTAGAGGACCAAAGCAGGGTCTAAAGAAAACTGGACCAACAGTCTGTTCACACACACATCCACGAATCTGTTAGCGCAACATCAATAAGAAGAGATGACACAATGACCTGAGAGCAGCCATTTTTCTGGGAAGGGTCACAAGGGCTTTTCCAAACTATTTGAATTCCATCATTCTACAGTAAGAACGATCAATCAAAAGTAGAAAACATTTAAAGCAGTTAGGAATATGTCCCAGCACATTTACCCCAAGGTTAGACTAAAGAGCTACATTTCAGACTGTACACGCCTCAGCAAGCATGCCAAGTGTTCAAACTCACGGAAACAGAATTAGATATAGACTGAACAGATATGGCTGGTTTGAAAAGCCTCTTCCCTTTAAAAGAAAAAAGAACATGGATCTTAAGTTTCAAATTGCATCCAGATGAACAGTAAGACTTATTGGACATTATTTTATTTGTACAGAGAACTGGTGTTTGGTCAGGATGCACAATGCCATGTTTGGAGAACAGCATAAACTCTAGATAACAACTGTTAGGTCTATGGCCATTACACCTGATAGTCTGGTAGACTTGGTTCAACCAGGGACCAAAGTTGCAACAATTGCTACATTTTCAGCTGATGCTGACAACCAAAGAAGAGATGACAAAAGAAGGCCAAACATAACACAACGGTTAAGCAAGGTGAGGTAGTGGTGATGATTGGGGATTGTTTTGCAACTCTTTGCAGTCATCAAGTCAGCCATGACATGAAACAAAATGGAGGAAACCCGACTGCCAGGTTTTCCTCTAGTTTACTTGTCCCCCACCAGGCTTATAAGTTTAAGTGATAGTGATAGAGAAGACAGGCTAAAGAGACTCTTTGGTGAAACAAATGGAAGCACAATGGCAGCATAGTATGGTCAGTATGTGTACACACAGGGAGACTGAGGTCAGGTGTCTATTTTTTAATTTACAGGAACTCTGTAACCACTTCCTGTCTTTACTGGTCTACACGCTTCAGCAAATAAAGTAACAAGTCATCGACACCAGGTCAAAAAAAATCTTGGAGAATTTAATTAGAATTAAACAACAGAAATGCCAACAAATTTTGTATTTTTTTTGTTTCTTTTTAAAGACTTTATAGTTGGTCTTTAAGTATTGTTAATAATACATAGTTTTCAAATTTTCTGTAAACATTGAACAATTTTTTAGCTCAAGAACACGGTGGGCAGCTGGATGCTTTCTGCACAGGAGTCGGTCCAAACGCTTCAAGAAGGTGAAAGAGTTTCAAAACGTTATAGAAGTTTATGAATTACATTTAGTTTTTCCACAAGCAGCCCTTTAATTTTTGATCGTTTGTGTAAATTAAGACCGCAAAACTGTACTGTTTTGCGGTTTTCAGAACGTGGTAATGACAAGATCAAGTTAATAATCCTCTAACATGTGAAAACCTCCAAAGTGAAAGAGAGACTACTTTCTTTTAACCATGGCGGTTATAGATTGAATGTCAGCTAATGTAGCTTTCTGTGTAAGAAAGAATGAGGCAATCTTTTTTTTG
Source organism: Brachyrhaphis roseni (assembly GCA_903066815.1). Lineage (NCBI taxonomy): Eukaryota > Metazoa > Chordata > Actinopteri > Cyprinodontiformes > Poeciliidae > Brachyrhaphis > Brachyrhaphis roseni. The sequence goes on along the minus strand of CAEFZY010060071.1, from coordinate 85,471 downwards.
GCATGTACACAGAACATAAAAGTGAACTAACAAGGCTGCAGCAGCTGATACCTGGGTCTATTGCGGTTCAACAGAGAGGAACAACAAAAGGGTATCAATGGCCGACAACAGCTGGGTCTGCTTCCTCCAGAGAGCAGCGTTTGATGGATGGGGAACATGATACTGTCTCCTCCACTGTGCAGCCACACAACAGCCTTCAAGACATTTGATATTTCACCGCCACGTCTGGACTAATCATCTTGACACGACACACGGAAATGTCCATATTTGAAGTACAACAGAAGAGTCGAGCTGTTCTTGTCCAAGTTGTGACATGTGGTGGTTTCACGTCGAACAGATAAGAAACACAGATACATGACATTCAGCTGGTTGAAGGGAGAATACACAAGAAAAGGAAAATGATAGCACATTCTCTTATGCTATAATCATTTCCTCCCTGAGGCACAGTTTCTGCTTCGATAGCTAGCTTTCCAGCTGAGGGGGAAGAGAGGATGTGCTGCAAAATGTGCATCAGGAGAAACAAAAGCTGAAAAGTATGCGACATGATAACTTACACCATTGATATAGCTTTAAGTAAAACAGGCAAATTTGAGCGGAATAACAACTAAACATTCAAAACTGTCCTCAGATGACCTGGGACAGAAAGTGGAAAAGCTGAGACATTATTATGATTGCAAATGTTTTCACACATGAAAATCTAGCATTGCAAGTCTGCAGGCCCTTACATGCCTCTTGTTAGGTTCTGCTAAAAAGTTATAAAGATCTAAATGAAATCAAGCTTGGGGCTGCACAGTGGAGCAGTTGATAGCACTGTTGCCTTGCAGCAAGAAGGTTCTGGGTTCGATTCCTGACCCGGGGTCTTTCTGCATGGAGTTTGCATGTTCTCCCTGTGCATGGTGGGTTCTCTCCGGGTACTCCGGCTTCCTCCCACAGTCCAAAAACATGACTGTTAGGTAAATTGGTCTCTCTAAATTCTCCCTACGTGTGTGGGTGTGTGTGTGCATGGTTGTTTGTCCTGTCTCTGTGTTGCCCTGCGACAGACTGGCGACCCGTCCAGGGTCACCCCGCCTTTAATTTTTCAGGGCAATTATGTTTACAAATCCTTTACTGTCCATTTTATTTGTTGTTTCAATTGTTTTGTTTTTCTATTTTGGATATTTCAAATGTCTCCCAATTCTCCCAATTGTCAAGTTTTCAAGTCTTAAAACTTGACCATTTTCAAGTTTTGAGACTTGATAATGGCCTCAAAACAATAATATTATTGTTTATCACAATAACGGCTGGGAGAATTTATTGTTCTGTAAAATTTGTTAGTTGAGAGTGACTGGCCCAAGGCCGCCATCTTGTTTGACAAGAGTATTTTTATTTACAGCTTCTATTTATTTGGACTTTGAGTTCAGGTCAGCCCTACGACGGATTATTAGGGTCAGGCTGCGATTGTTTTTTAATTACGAGAATAAAGTCATATTGCACAGTCGTGATATTACGAGAATATTATGAGATATGAAAAATGTTCAGCATGTTGTAAAGCTATTCTTTACAACAAATAAAGAAATTCTTTATCTTTTAACAGATCAACATCAAATTATTATCAGTGGCAGAATTTTTGAAACGATTGTGCCACATCGGACCTTGTAAAGCTTTTTTCTCATAAAAATTTTATTTAGGATGTTATTCTGGTAAAATTATGTTCTTATTATTATATTATCAAAAACATGTTTAGTGGCCTGGCCCTTATACTCTTTTGTTCAACGCACAGAAGGGACGATTTAAACAAAAGTCACTTTTTGAAGATATTTTATGTGTGTACTTTATTTTTTAGAAAATAAAGCGAGAAAAAACCCTATTAAAATCAGATCCGGTTTGAAAAAATTGATTTTATTTTGAAGCCATATCGCTAAGTCCTATAAATAACATTTATTCTTTTAACATAAATGCATTTTTTTATTCTTGTGGTGTAAATATGCTGATGTGAATTGGGCCTCAACTTGGACTTGCCCTTGAAAGACGTGATGTTGACCAATAAGCCGTCACACACTGGGGACATAACTTGGACTTGTCACTAAAATACTTCACATTTGACTTTTAAGAAATGTCTTTTGAAACTCAGTGCAATAAAAAGCAAAACATCCTGATCTACAGTTTAAAGAAATACTTTCCCATGCCCCTTGACCTCGTCCGACAATGCAAAGCAGGTAGATGAAGGGTTTCTGTATGTAATTTAACAATCCACTCAAAGCCAACAAGTTTCATTTAAAGTCCTAATTATCGTGTTTGCTTCAGGATATTTACTTTTTCTGCATACCTTGCTTGTCTACAAGTATCCTTGTAGCCAAAGTGTCGTTACAAACTGGTTTTTAACCTGATATTTTGGCAATAGAGTTCTGCATGCCCTATTGTTCTTTTAGGAAGAGGAAATGGCCATATTTGGGAAAAGTGGGCGGAGCAACAGGCTGATATTTGACACTTGGGGACAAACGGAGGGACAATTATGCTAAATGATGTTGTTACTACTAAAATAACTACCAGCACATTGCTACAAAGAAGCATAGGTAACAGGATATTCAGGATATGATGGGGGAGTGTGTTTTGTCAATGAGTTTTGTATTTATTTTTATATTTTTTGACTAAACATACAGTCAGAGATAACATAGGATAATTTAGATTAAAGCAAAGGTGCGTGCTGTAATTATGGAAGCCCGTTTCCGCCACTTTGTTAGAAAAAAAAAAATTACCTCAAAATAATGAGATACTATCTCAAAATAATGAGATACTACCTCATTATAATGAGATAACTTGAGTTGGCCCTATAGTTTGAATATGCTCACCTTGATAGAAAGAAATGGATATTGATAATATAATTGAGCAATACTTCAGAAGTGGTTTTACTTATCTTGAAATCTTGCAAGTTTTGGAAGAAACCCATAAATTTAAATTAAGACTCCAGACGCTGGAGAAAAGACTGCAAAAGAAGCGCTCAAATTATCTCATTATCTTGAGATACTATCTCGTTATTTTGAGATTTTATTTGTATTTTTTTCTAACAAAGTGGCGGAAACGGGCTTCCATATGTAATGGCCTAGACAAAGTTCTAATGAAAATCTAATCCGCTTGAATGTGAGCTACTTTGAAGTAAGTAGATTTATTTACAAAGATTTATTTTGACAAACGCGGTACAATAAAAATCAACCTTGACAATACAGAGCATAAAACAAACAGAAAAAACGCTGTAAAATCATGAAGAACAATGAGGAAAATATTTTAACTCAAAAGAGTTGCAGCAACTTCACAAACAAGTAAATCTTTTTTAACTTTAAAGAAAAAAAATCTCTAAAATATCTTTTTGCTAAATTTTCTGGCATTTAGCAAACAGAAATAAGTTTATTAATTCTAACTGACCTAAAACAGGAGAAGTTTTGTCCAATTCAACTTCAGACTATGAGAAAAACAAATGTGTTTGTGTTTTTACATGCCGTATGTAAACTTCTGGTTTCAACTGGATTTTCCACAAATTAATTAGAATTAAGAAAAAGTTCTGAATAGTTGGGATCCAACATTTTTAACTGCAGATAGGCAGAGGTCCACTGTATCAATAGGACTCTTTCATAAACATATGTAATTAAAATTTTTAATAAAATGGGCTGCTGTGATTGGCCATTTTGTAACATTTCTCATGTGTTCTTGTTTAATTTTAAGTCACAAGACAGAAACAAATGTTGTAACGTTTTGTTCTAATTGTTGGCCAAGATACTGTAATACATGTTATGAAATACATTTCACACACACACACACACACAAAGAAAAATCTCATTCAGAAAAATAGAGAAGTGAGCTCCATCCGTTTTCAGTGGAAGGAAGAAATCAACGCCGGCTCCAAACATGAATAGACCATCATCTTCAAAGTTTCCCTCGACTGGGTTAAAAAATAAACGCAGCTGCAGATTTGGAATATGTCGTAAAATAGATATTAGATTGAGGGAAACCAGAACAAATTTGACTTTCTTTTAGAAAGTTCTATAAACTTCTTTTGTTCACATTTCACAATGTTGACAAGACATATTAAATTCTGGAGTAAAACCATCTATTCACCAAATGTTAGGTGCCTAACCTACCACAGTCAGGTGGTATTATGATCTTATGTCCATCAGTGATCTGTTACCGGGCGGATTAGGCGCAACAATGTACTGAAATCACAATGGGAGACAGTTTAATTGCACTGCTGTGCCTCCCTTTGCACAGTTAATGCGGTTTAAATCTGAGTACAACATTGCACCAACAGAAGTAAAGCAGTAAATTATGACTTAATTAACTTATTATCTGTAAAAGCCATAGTTTAGATAATATTCTTATGCAGACCATGCAGGACTAGGCTAAAAAACAACAAAGAGAAGAAGTAATTGTCATAACTGAACAATTTGGGAAGAATTATGATGCGTGAAGTTGTGACTTTCAGACTGATAATCCCAGATATTTGCCAAGGAGCCTATAAGCATTGGGACCTGTACACGCAAAGACAAACAAAGCACATTTTTGTAAATGACTAAGAAAAAATATGCGTTCACCTGACAGGACGAAGCGCCACTGAAAGCGCTGTAGTAGGTCTGCCGGACCAACGGGTGGCGCTGAAAACATGGAACACCAACAAATGGCGCCATGTTTGGCTGCATTTCCATTAACAATAAAATTGTATAAATTGGAATTATGAAAATAAATTCACTTAATGGAAATGCGACAATTTTGAAAAAAAAAAAAAATTAAATCACGATCATGAATGCTAAAGGGCCAGTTGTGCCGGAATGTATTGATAAAACTTGTTCACAAACTGTTAAATTATCAATGAATTTTTAAAATTAAATAATATTATTGAATGTCTTTTCAGTCCCTCCTGTATTTTGTGATTTTTTTTGCAATAAAAAGTGTTTATTTATGACTGTAAACGCGACTTTTTATTACCTGCTGTATAGCTCATGGACTATAATCTGACATCAATTAAGGTTGAGGCAGCTGTTTAGTACAAGTAAGAAAGTTTTTGACAATTTTTGAGAAAAATCTGACTTAAACTCCCAATTATTAGCTCAGAAAAGTGCGGGGATTTGTTAATTTTGTGTGAATTTACACAATAATTCTCAAGAAACTGGAAAGACTGATTGATAGAATTTGGCAGTAAACAGATAAAAGCTGTATTAATTTGACTGATAACATGATATTTAAACACAATGTTTAGTCTAGAATCTAGAGGACCACATAAGAACCTTTTGTGGGCCAGATTTGGCCCACAGGCCTTGAGTTTGACACCTGTGCTGTAGAGGTTCCTTTTGCAGAGCTAAAGTTTTCCCAAGCAGAGTCATCAATACAACAATGACCTTAAAAATAACAGTAAATCTACAACAGAATACCTGACAAAGAAAATAATCCATGTGTTATATTGGTCCAGTCAAAGTTCACACCTCATCTTGATTTTGTGTCAAAACAAATACCCTCAAACCACAATGAACAAAAACAATGTTACAACAACAGTGGACTAAAGCTCCTCCACAGCGATGTGAGAGGCCGATAAAGTCATACAGAAAACAACTACTGAGAGTTTGTGCTGCTGAAAGACATTTCCACGGCACGTTGTGGACCTTTAAGACTCATTTCTGGGCCAATAGTTACACGACCCGTAGCTGTCCAGGTTCTCCTGGGTGCAGATTGATTTGCACTGGAGGTCGTTTCTCTTATTTCTGACGCTGTCCCCACGTAGAAACAGAAAACCACAACAGGCTCTTGCAAGTTGTCTGCTGCATGAAGACCAAAACCTCAGACGCTTATGATGCACTTTGTATTGTTAAGTGGAGCTTTAAATGCAACTTGATTCTATTTAAAGTGGAAAAAATAAGACATTCTGTAATATCTTATTTTTCCTTTACATATTTGGATATATATTTAAATATCTAATATAAATTTGAGTAAAGTTCATATATATAGTTTGGAACTTATGAGTCTGGTAAAGGATTTAAGGAGGTCTTAAATAATTTAGAGAGTAGCCAATCCACTGTACAGAAAATAAAAAGTGAGGGACTTTTAAGAAATAGTCAAGATTCCCAGGTTTGGCCATCCAAGTAACTTTACCCTGAGAGCAGCCCGCAAGAAGCTAAATGAAGCCTTCAGAAACCCTAAAATATCTTAATGGGACCTAAACTCTTGTTGTTAATGTCTACAATCAGAAAGAGACTGCGCCAGGTAACTTTCATTGGAGGTCTATAAAGAAGTAAAATTAGCTATTTAGAATAAACAAGAATCCAGAATAAAGTTTGTCCGATATTGTGGACAAAAATTATGATTTTTGAAACGAAATTCTTTGGACAGATAAGTCTAAAATGTAATTGTGGAGCCGAATGTTTGTTCTTACATTTTGGACTAATGCTAATGGGTCGGTCAGTTTTAAAGCACATGAGAGTCTGAGTAATTAATTTTTTTAGTATTGATTATATCAAAAATATTAACTATTTTAATGACTAGTTAGAATACAGTTTAATGTCTTGAGTTAAACACGATCATTTTTAATGTTTACCTGTAAATCAGGGATAATTTAAAAGGTAACTTATTATGCTTCCTTGAACAGGTTAGGATTGGTTTACGGTCTATACAAAACATGTTCATTACATATTTTGCACTTAACCATTCCCAGATAATGAGATTTCACTTTGCTTAATTCTGCTTATTTTGAACTCCTTTCAGAATGAGCTGTTTTGGGGGACTTTAAATGAAAGAGCTGCTGCTCATAAACTCCCGTTTATAGCTTCCTGAAGTGCATCTTTTTAGAAACTGAGTAAGACGCAAAAGCAGAAGAAGAAGAAGAAGAAGAGCGTCCTTCGCAGTAAACAAGAGTGCAGCAACTGGTTTCTGGACGGTAAGCCAACAACAAAACACTCGTCTTTTCTCATTATATAGCAGCAAAACCAGCTGACCGAACGTGCTGGAGTTCAGCTTGGGTTGCTAGGTAACCGGGCAGGGCTCGACTGGGGTTGCTAGGAAACTTGGCACAGCCTGCCGATTCTGACTTAATATTAGGAAGGTTTTTGAAACTGCTTGTTTTATAGGCACAAAAAAACATTAACATTACCAAAAAAAACGGCTGGATGTTTTTTTATTTTGTTAAGCGCTTGGACTTTTTAGAAGCAGATGAGACCTAAATGGAAGTATAAAAATGTTGAAAAAGTGAATTCTGTAAGTCTAAAATTAAACAAAAATATTTCTAAGTAAAGAATTTTAACATCATTGTAAATGCATTTAAGCAGAATAAGTCACGTAAAGGTAAAATCTTTGACTCTTCAAATAATCTTTTTGCCTCATCATGACATCAATCACAACACCACCTACACAGAGTAACTGCAGTACATAACTTCACGACTCAGTGCAGGAGCACTGAGAGCGAAAGCTTTCAAAGTCTCCAACGGAGTGGCTTGTCTGACGTGTTTCTCTTTTTTTTTTTCTGTTTCTTGCTCAGTCAGTCGTTTCCACCCACAGATGCTGAGTTGCATCTTGGGCCTGACAGGAACTCTGATGTTCTCACCACCTACAGAATCGACATTTGACAACTGAGACATTTCACAACTGATGTTCAATTCATTGTCGCTCATGTGGGTAAACAGCAATGGACAACAGACGGGCGGACGGGCACGTGCCAGCATGCAGAGCGCTGCACCCTATTTTCACAAAGCCAGAACGCATGCTTTCCCACACTGGCTGCAACAACAATGAAGGAAAAAAAGACGTTCTGGCTATGTAATCAGAAGATCAGAGGACTCTGTTTTGTGTACAATCTTCGCATAGCAGGAAACATGGTGGCATGACTGAGCAAGCTCTATAAAAGATAACGACTGCGCTTTATCAGAGCTGGCGTATCAAACAGCCCGGCCATGTCTCGTATGATCCACTGAAACCAACTAGGTTTATCTTTGCCATATTTGTCATGAAATTGCTATTTTTTGCCTTATATATGCAAATACCTACAAAATTATTCAGTTTTCTTGAGCTTTTTCACAACTTGCTATGTAAGGACAGAAAATGTCCATGCATTTTATTTGGATTATATGAGACAAACCAACACAAAGTAGTGCAAAAATTTGAGGTGGAAGTAAACAGATAGGGTCTGCGTTTGTATTCACCTCTTTTTAATCTCAGTTTTTCAGTATCTTATCTTTCTGTAATTAATTAAACATGGTTTAAGTCAGGAAATATTCTGCTTACGGCTGTGCTAACAGCTATTTATTATGCTATAGATGCAACCCTTCTTCAACACTGCTGAGGTAAATAAATATGACATTAGCAAACCTTAATGGTATGCTGAGGGGTTGACATCCATCTGATTCAGGCATGTTGGAGCAACAACGCATTTTAGGGATGAAAGTCCGGTAGACACGGTTCAACTTAGAACCAAATAGGAACATTGTTACATTTTCAGCTGCTGTGGTTCGCTTTCACACTGCACTGAGTCAAACAAACCAAACCAAGGGCTGGACAATAAATCAACAACAATATATACCGTGACAGAATATAGGGTTAAAGTAAGAATGTAGAATATTCAATAATTTCACTGAACTCAAATCCAGAACCACAGAGCATTCTGGGGGATGTAGGCAGAGGAAAGGCTTTAGCTGCTCAACCTTTCACAGAAAGCTAAGCAGAGTTGGTGGCATCAACTGTAACTGACTCACTCACTCTTTGGTTACCTAGCAACTCACTCACTCTTTGGTTACCTAGCAACTCACTCACTCTTTGGTTACCTAGCAACAACCTGTTGAGTAACTTGCGCAGCAGCAGTTTAAGGTTTCGTCTGACTCCCAACTGCTTAAAAATAAAAAAACAACAGCATGGAGTGGAAACTGTAGATGAAAAAGTAAAGGTCATGTCTCCAGTTTGTATTATTTTAGATATTTAAGAGAGGTAACTAATTGATAATTATCGATATAAACTAAATGAAATTCTTATATCGTGATACGTTTTTCAGCCATATTGTCCAGCCAAAACTAAACCCCTGGAAAAACCTGTTACCCTCCTCACCTGTGGTGGCACTGAACTAAAAACAACTGAAGGAGACAACATCTCTGAAGAAGCCAACTTTATTCTTCACAGACAAAAACGGAGTAGCGTCAAATCTTAGCGGTTGTATGGTTTGTTTTTTGTCTTTGGGGAAAAAAATAAGAGTCATGTCTCCCGCTAGAGTGAGACATACACGTTTATTTTGGTTGCATTTATTCAGAATGCCCTGTGCCATAGTTCAGCTTTGGGAGCAGTCTCCAGTCTGCTTGGCATTTACATATGCATTCGAACCGCACTACAGTTCACTTTAATTGAACTGATACCTAGGTTATTAGGAGGACTAGAGTTCTCTTTTTTTGGTCTGTATCAGTGTTTGTTTACGCATTCACACCACCTCAAATAAAGATTAAAGCAGAGTAAGCAGAGCTGGAGTTAAAGATGTTACATTAGACAAGACAAGGGGAGAGGTTTACCTTCCAAGAGGAAGTTGACCCTAAACATATAACCACATACAATTGTCAAAATGTTCAATGGTACCAACATCAACAAGATCTGAACCAACAAAGATTTCAGCTTCATACGCTGATCAATCCCACTTATGCCGGGACTTTCAAGATCACACCTTGGAGCAGAACTGCAATGCAAGCTGAAAAATCGCACACGGGTTTCAGCATGACAAAGAGTCGCTGGCTGTTGCTCCTCTGCAGCCCCAGAGGAGTAGTCGCTCAGCCCCGCAGTAATGGAACATTGTGTGGGCCGAGAAGTTCATTGAAGTTGGCTCTCACAGACCTTCCACATGAAAACGCTTTTGCAATGTCATATCACGGAGAATAGGCGCAGTTATCCGGACGAGTTGAACGGCGGATTGTGCATCGGATCAAACGGGCTAGCCTGGGGCGGGCAATATCAGATTTCATCTGGGGTTGAGGGCCTTCATTCATTTTCTGACATTTACAGTTGGACCGGTGGACCCCTCTTCGAGGCCTCTTGGCTCTGGGTCTGCACTGAGGCCCTGTCAGCCACTCTGGAAAAACCCGCTGCATCTGACTTGCATTGCCTGGCTCCACTTGTGTGTTCTGTTTGGCCCGTGCTGCTGGAGGAGGAGAGCGGGCCAATTACCAGTCGCCGCTGCGAGACCAATATGATGTCATCCTCCCGCTACGCCATAACAGGCTGCAGATGAGAGAGGCTGGGCCCCCTCAGCAGCCCCTTTCACTTAACACAAAGCAGAAGGGCTTTAAGAAATGAATCTTAAAGACTTGGGAACTTTTCTCTTCATCTAATCTCACTATTATCATTTAAAAATATTAGGTGTGCATCACTTTGCAGTTGTTAATACATGCCAGAACCTTGCATGAATACCTCAGATAAGACCTCATGGGAAAACTTTGAGCATGTGTTTCTGTTTTAAGCTCCCTGCACTTGAAAGATGTGCAACCAACAACCTCAAAAAACAGTTACCTATATGACCTGGTTTGTGCTTTGATTTGCAGAGACGCTTCCTCTTTCCCTGGAAAGTCAACTGCACTCTCACACATCAAAGGTAAGAGTTTAAGAGCAACGTTGAGAGGATACTCAAATGCTCGAAGATGCAGGAACATGCTCGCAAAACTCAAGAGACTACTTAAGCGGTATCCCAGAAGGCCTTGCATTTCCTGGGAAGTCATGAAGCCACATCAGACGATGAGAAGGGGCCTGTGGGCTGCAGCAGATCTCCTCTCATTTCCCCACATACTCCATTTCCAACGCCCCACAACCGCACACTACATATAGACTCTGAGAATAATATATAGCCACGGCTGCAGCACAGAGAATAAACAGCTTTGATTGTTTTGGGTGTGATTTAATCTCTGTTTGAAAAAGGAAACCATTTTCAGGCTCTCTAAAAACTGTCAGCTGTCATTCCTATGCTAAGACAGGTATTGTTCGAAGGCAAAAGGAAAGCTTTAGGGCATGTCTGAAACGGTTCAACAACACTCCTTTGCATTTACACTGAAAAACTTCCTGTTTAGCAGGATTGTTTTTCTTGAAAATTTGATGGAAATTGGTTTTCATCCAAACTTCTGGTGTCAAACATGATTCTATGAACGTCACATCAGTTCTGCAACCTGTTTAGTATTAGGTTTAGTTGGTGTTTTTACTGCAGGAGGGACTCTTGGGCACTTCATAAAATATATGGCAACATTATTGAAGCAACATCTCAAGATATCAACCAGCAAGTTAAATATTGGGAAATGAAGATCCACAAGAGCCACGAGGTAAAACCCAGTGTTTAAAACACAAAACATTTAAAAAATGGATAATAATTCACAGTTCTAGATAAGTTTGAGGATGAAATCTCCGTTTCATCAATCAATGACCTTGGCGTACGTCAGCTGGTAATCTGTGTTTGGTAGCAACTTGGAAATTAAACTTTATTTGAAAGAGGATCAAAGGACACAGTAGAAGAATTTAAAATGGCAGCTTTCCAAGTCTGAAAAAACTTTAACCACAACATCCACATTTTATGTCTCTGCTCTAAGCCTAGTTACACAATAAACATATTTTCTTTCGTTTTTACAAGTACCGTTGGTGTGTTTTTTTCACATGGTTTTCTACTCTTGAATGCAGCTCTACCTACACATAAATATGGTTTTAACCAGAAACTAAATAAGTCTCTTTGATTCACACGTCCACAAACCATAAATTTTTAGGGGCCCACACCTAGTAACTTGTCATTCTTTCATTCCTGCTGCAGGGAAACCTGTGCAGGTTCAGACCAAACGCACTCCCACACAATTTAATGCACGTAGCTAAATGGACAACCCAACTGCCATGTGCAATCACGAGAAAGGAAGCATGCAGCGCTGTTATCCTGAATCCCATCGTCCCCTTTCATGTCTGCAGACTCCTCCGTGTAAGAAGACCTCTTCTTTGTCAATGTGTCTTTAGGTCTGTGTCACAGAGACTGTGAGAGCCATGCATTCCTTTGCCATCCAACCTCTGTCCGGCCTGGACTTTCCCACAGAACTCTAAACCCTGTGAATGAGAGTAAGCCTTTGTTTCTGGCATTTTTCATCCCTATCCCAGCAACTTCCACATATTGGAATGCATCAGGAATGCCAGCACCAGCTACCTGGCATTAGAGAGTCTTTGTGCGGAAATAGGAGAGGCTAGGTCAAAGAGGTCCGACAAAGGATGGCTCGGCTTCTCAAGGTGGCCGGCGCAAATAAAAGAGTGATTAAACAGCAAAGCAGGGGTCAAGCATTACAAGGTTCACTAAGGAAGACCTCGAAGCACAATGACAGTGTTCACATCTTGGAGAGTTTCCCTATGACTTCTTCATGTCTACTGTAGAAATTATTAACTGGAGCAGTGGTGTAGCAACTGATTGGCATGCATACACAAGCTGAAGCATTTAACCGGCTGCTTTGAGGTTATCACTGGCTGAAGGCTGACACGGTGAGGTATTGGTTACCCTCGAGGTGCAATTCCAGTCATTCCTGTTGACTGAGAGACAACAAGCACTGGATTTTAATTTAAAGGAAGGTGAGAAAGATTTACTAAACAGATAGTTGGATGATTAAAGTGATGGCGCTTTTGGTGTCTTCATTTATAGTCTTGGAGATTTTACCATCTGAAGACAACTCTAATCTCAAATATACCAATGTGGTTTGTGCAAAATGCTACTTTGCAAAGCTTTAAATTTCATCCAAGTACTATTAGTTGGCGAATATTAACCTAAAGACATAAATTTGGATTTAAATCAATTAGTATCACATTGGAAAGTTAATTAATTTTGGTAATTCAATTGAAAACATCAAACTCAGTTACTCTACAGACTTATTTCACCAAGTCTTATGAAAACCCAAAAATTTAATTTATATTACATAAAACATATATATATATATAAAATCTAATATTTCACAGTCACTGTTAAAGTGATTGGTTGTTCACAAAGTTCTGCACATTAATGAGAAAATGTTGCAAACATTGTGAAAAAATAATTAAGTGGAGAGTCACAAGGTGAAATGAAAGCGTAAAGACTCACCACACACAGATATATCATGAACATGGTCTGCAAAACAACTAGTCAGATTAACCAAGATTAACTGATTATTGAAATAATCATAAACTAATCTAATAATCAATCGAATACACACTCAAAAAAGCCAACATACTCAGAACAGTAATTAAGCTCAAACTGTGCAAAAATATCAACATTCTATATTTAAGATAAAAACGTCTTTGTCTGTAAATAAGTTTTACCTGATACTCCTCAAGTGACATATTTTAGGTTCACCTGGTTCAAATTCACTACAGGAATGCTGTTAGGCAATACAATGTTTTCTTATTTAAACAGAAATTGAATTGTTTATTTGCTTCTCTGACTGCATTCCTAATATTGTATAAATAAAAGGCTTAAGTGGTAAATAAGCAGAATGTTACAATATTTTTATTTAATTAATCGTCAGAATAAATTCTGAACTATTTCTTTAAGGGTGTTTTCCGTACTGATAGTCCAGTAGATTCTGTTTGACTGGAGACCAAAATTGCAACATTTGTTATATTTTCAGCTAATTGGTTTGCTTTCACACTACACTGTGTAAAATGACCCAAACTAATTGAAAAACCTGTTCCCCTCCTCGCCTGTGGTGGCACTGCATTAAGAACCACTGAAGAAGACACGAGTACGACTTCCTTCTTTGTAAAATATAATCAAAAATGGATTAGCATCAGATTTTAGAGGTTGTAGAATTTCTTGTCTTTGGTAAAACACCACAAGGTATTTCTCCAGCTACAGCGCTCGACTCCCGCATTTGTTTTGATTGTATTTACCCAGAATGCCCTGTACTATAGTCCACTTCCTGCTTCTGGAGCGGTCGATGGTCTGCTTGGCGTTCACATATGCATTCAAACTGCGCCAGAGTTCACTTCAATCAAACCGAGAACAAGGTTTGCAAACGGAGCGATTTGCTTTTACGATCACGCATTTACAAACAAAATTTGGACTTTCTAGACAAACAAAGCAGTTTGATTGAAGCAGACTAAACAGGGTTGACACAACTCATTGTTTTTGTGACTCCTTTATAGTTGTAGCCCTAAAGATAAACATTCAGGCAAACAAGAGTCTGTCAGTAAAGCAAATTCAAGTGCAACATGAACAGAATCTTCCCTGGATCCTGAGCCTGAAGATAAGGAGACCAGATAAGGTGATAGCTGGAGGGTAACGTCGGACTCATGAAGGCAAGGGTGGGGCAAAAGGGCTACCAAAGGGCCCTGCAGTTACCTCCTGCAAGGACAACATCTGTAGCTCTGCACTGCTGGAAGTCTACTTTACAATAATATAAATATCCAGAGTAATAACTGAGACTGAATATGTATCATTAGCCACTAAACAGCAGTATCGCTTGCCATTTTGAGACAGATGAAAGCGGCTTAATCCCAACCTCGGTTCAGCTCCAAACCAGATCTGAATCCACTCTGCCGGGTTCCTAGAAAACTCAGCAGATGTTCTGTTTATTACTCTGACACTGCCAAGAATCTCTGGGAGGACGAGTGAACACGGGAAGACCAGACTCCCCTTTCTTCCTCCTGAGAGGACATTTTATTCGCTCATGGAAAAGACGAAACATCTTACTTGACATGAAATCACTTTCGGCAAACTTTCCAAAATAACTTCCGTTTTTTTTTTTTATCTGGATTTCTTTGTACAGAGAAGAACTCGGTTTTCAGCTTTTTCTTCCATGCTTTATCTGATTTACCAATTTTGTTTTATATGAGGGGAAAAATCTAAGTCATGCAGCAGAGATTTCCCTTCAGTTCTTGTTTGGTATTTACCAAAGCAGACTTCACCATGGTCACCGGCCCTGCATGTTGAGCAAAAAGGGGAATCGTTTCCTATTTGCTTCATTATGTAACCAAAGAAAAGCTGCACAACCAGCCTCACCACCTCTTAAACATCCAGAGGTTTGCTATAAAGTAATCTCTAAAGGATCAGAAGAGTCTGGATGGGGCTTGTTAAAGGGTCTCTGTCTGCACAATGTGGGTGAAATGTTCATTTCTTTGGTTCTAGTGCAAAAATAGCTGCTTTTCACAATCAACTGAGTGCAGAAAATGAGAAGTGAGAGACAAAGTGGAAATGTTTACTTCTTTATTCTGTGAGAATGCGATAATGAAGAAGTTATGAATGAAGGACACGTTGCATTGTTTTAGTCCAAATTAGTCAGAGCTAAGATCTGGTTTTTATTTGTTGAATGAAGTTTGACCGGAGAAAAGCGTGTTTCACTGTAAGTTGGAATGTAATTGGAAGGGAGAATTAGCGTGTAAACTGCAGCTCCGTTAACACGTGGAGTCCCTCATGACAGAGCCGCAACGCTTTCTTAAAGGTACAATGACACAATTTTCCAAACTCAAACTCAGAGTCAAAAGCCTGAACTGAGAATGAAAACAAACATTCACTATGAGAAACTATAGGATGGATAGATGGATGGATGGATGGATGGATGGATGGATGGATGGATGGATGGATGGATGGATGGATGAACAAATGGATGGATGGACGGATGGATGGACGGATGGATGAACAAATGGATGGATGGACGGATGGATGGACGGATGGATGGATGGATGGATGGATGGATGAACAAATGGATGGATGGACGGATGGATGGACGGATGGATGGATGAACAAATGGATGGATGGACGGATGGATGGACAGATGGATGGATGAACAAATGGATGGATGGATGGATGGATGGATGGACAGACGGATGGATGGACGGATGGATGACTGGATGGATGGACAAATGGATGGATGGACAGATGAATGGATGGACGGACAGATGGATGGATGGATGGATGGATGATGGATGGATGAATGAAGAAGTGGCTTCCTGGACGGACGGATGGATGGATGGATGATCAATGAAAAGATAGATTAATAGACAAATGACTAGATAAATAGATGGTTGGACAGATGGATGGATGGATGGATGGATGGATGGATGGATGGACGGACGGATGGACGGACGGATGGATGGATGATGGATGAATGAACAAGTGGCTTCCTGGACGGACGGACGGATGGATGGATGATCAATGAAAAGATAGATTAATAGACAAATGACTTGATAAATAGATGGTTGGACAGATAGATGGATGGATGGATGGATGAACAAATGGCTGGATGGATGGATGGATGAATGGATGGATGGATGGATGGATGGATGTAACGTTTAGACAAACTAGATGGCCATCTACGAACAGCAGTGAGAAATAATGTTTATATTATGATGTTTGTCTTCTCTACTTTCACTTCCTGGTGGTAAAGGAATAAATGTTAAGTTTTTATTGGCTGTTGCTGAGGCTTTAAAACATGGCGGCTCCAGTTCATCAGCAGGAACCGTTACAACAGAGACGCTCTTACGTTTTATTCTGTTAAATTACTTTATTCAGCTTTATAAAGTTTGCCTGTTATATTTTACTGAAGTGTGTTTTATTGTTTTTGGTTTGTTTTATTTTATTCTTCAGAACTTTGCTCCCACTTTATTGGTTTTAAGCTTCATATTAAAAATAAATGCCACTGAACACTGATCCTAAAACTTTAACACATACCCTTAAGGCTGTTTCGTTGTTGTTCCATCTCTGTGTTTTATGTTTAAACCTTTTCCAAAAAATATGCAAGACTTTATAACATGTAATAGAAACGAAAAGCAGCTACTTTTGAATTGTTTCAGGCCTAAAACAGTATAATTTTCCAAAAGTACTTTTTTATAATAAGACTTAAATTGGAAAACACTTAATCTGGGAAGTTTTAAGTGTTTTTCCATCTCTGCAAGTTGTTCAGTTCTTACTGTTCCATGTTTTCATTTACCTCAATACGATTTTCCATTATTTGCATGGTAAAAATAATAAACATTTATCAATTTTTCAAGAAATTTTGCCAAAACATTGTGGAAAAAAGGGTGAAGTATCATATCATCTGTGCATCTGCAACATTTCTGCAGGTATTAAGTCAAAAACCAAAATGCCAGAAAGGATTAAATGTGCAGGCAAGTCAAATGCATTTGAATTAGCAAAAAGTAACACCAGGATCCCTCAAAACATTTGTTTTACACATTTACTCAACTGCTTTTCTATTATAAATGAGATCTAAGAGCTACTCTTTCCAAAAGAACATAAAATGGTGATGACTTCTGGAGCAAGAAGTTGGAACTTGCTAAAAGATAAAGTCAGACGTAGGAGTTTATCTTGTGAAATCCTCATAAAAAGGAGAAAATGCAACAGTGCTTTCAAACAGTGAGATTCCATGGATTACATTAGATATGCTCACCTAGTAACAGGTAAACACACATCAACACTGACTCGAAAGCATAAAGAAAAATTTCCAAATTAAACAAAATGAGTCAAACGTGTTGGAGACCAGAGGTACAGCAAACTGCAGTCTGTCTGACCTCCACTTCACATCTGTTTCACTTGTGGTTTTACTGATTTACTGTCAATCATTATTGCCGTCGGAGAAACAATACGGCAAAACAAAACATCATAAGGTGTCCTTGGATGACTAGCGAACACATGACCAAGATAAAGGGCATTATTGCCGATATTATGATGCACCATAAAGTGCGTGAGGAACCATACCCAGAGGCCTTTGCTCTGCCGTACAATAGACTCAAAGACCTTCTGCTTTCGCTTAAAGAGTTTACAAAGCAAAACCTCGAGGTGTGAAGTTTATGCTGTTCAGCTTCATTATGAGCGTTTGGGTTTATCTAGAACAGAGTTTCTCAAACATTTTCACATAATTTGAAAATTTTCCCACAATAAAACAACATCTTTGGGTAGATTTGGTTCAACTGGGGACCAAAATTGCAACATTTGTTACATTTTCAACTAGAATTGAAAAAACTATTCTCCTCCTCGCCTGTGGGGGCGCTGCACCAAGAACCACTGAAGGAAACGACACAAAAACCTCTGAAGAAAACTAGCGCAACTTCCTTTTTCACAAAATGTAATCGAAAATGGAGTGACATCAGATTTTAATGTAGTTAATGTAGCCGAGATGGGAAAAGAGAAGAATAAGAGGGGAACTAGCCAGGCTTGAACTTGGAATTATGGACCTAAATTATTCCTAAAAAATTACTTGTAAGTTACTTTTGTCTTATTTCAAGTGTACAAAGAAACTAAAACAAAAATACTTAAGATTTTCTGTTTTTGCAGTGCTGGAGATTACAAACAATTAATCCAAAACCCAAAAAGAGGAGAAATCAACCCTTTGGAGTTTGAAATCCAGTCTACTATGAATTTCTTTTTTTTAAATTATTCATACCATCTGAACTTCTTGATTAATTGGGCTGGAAAAAAATATAAATAAAGCTGCTGTACTTCCTCGATTTCTTTTTAACTGAGAGACACTGACGGCTAGTTAAAGGCCAATTTAGATAATCAATAAATGACGTGATCCATGTCATGAATGGACCTACACAGCAGAAAATGAAAGAGTCTCATTAGTTCCACTTTGAGGAGCTAAATTAAACATTAACAGTTCGCAACAAAAACATCCGTTTCCAGGAATTGGAGACTTTCTTTACATTCATGGTATCAATAGAAAGAATCTGCATTGGTGCATTTTTGTTGCTGAAAGAGGTGGAGCTAATTTAAAGTATAAACAGAAGGTGAGTGATAATCAACATTTGGAAAAGCTGGATTCTTTTTTATCATCCTGATCTAAATGTTTGCACCTGCTGGGAGTGTTTAGTGTACACAGTATGTCCGTCTGATATGTTGTCATATAAATAATTTAAAAGTTTTAATCCACAACTGCCACATTGTGGTTCATCCAGATAAAATGCTTTTGTGGTAATTTGAAAGGAATTACCACAAAAACTTTAATTGTGATGTGTAAAAGTTTAAATTCTGATTTCTTAATATTTCCCAAATTTCTAGGTTTTCTTGGATGCTTTTTCATCCATTTGACATCCCAATAATATTATTAGTACTATTACGAATATTTAAAGTAGAAAAAATGTCTAGTATTCTCATCCATTTTTAAGAAACTGGAACTCAACTGGGAATTTTTTTCTTTTTAAATCTGGGGCATTAAATTATAGTTGTTGCCATTGACAAGCAAACACGCCTTACATAAAAACTGTTGTAGTAATTTTGTTTTTTGACAAAAAAATCTGATGGATTAAAGTAGTAAGGATCTCTAAGAATATGTTATTGATTGATGTGAATATCTGGGTATTGAAGTACTTTTATAAGAATAAGAAAAATAAATATTAAAAATTTTCCCAGGAGTATTTGGGAAGTTTATATTTTTTTCTTCTTCAGTGCAAATGCACAGCAGACCTTATGAATTGTTTTTTGTGCAACATAATTCCAAATTATTTGTGTATTTTTTGCCTAGGGCACACATGAAATATTTGAAAGAAAAGATAAAAGAGTAGTTAT
Organism: Brachyrhaphis roseni; assembly: GCA_903066815.1. NCBI lineage: Eukaryota > Metazoa > Chordata > Actinopteri > Cyprinodontiformes > Poeciliidae > Brachyrhaphis > Brachyrhaphis roseni. The sequence continues at coordinate 66,015 of CAEFZY010060071.1, read as the reverse complement.
CATGCACAAAATATTTGTCTACATAATTATATCAAAGTCATGTGGCTTATAAAATCAAGAGATAATTAGCTACTGATCCAAAGAAAACTTAAAAATATGAAAGGCTAGATTATACCACAGGAAAACGTATCACAATATAAGCGGTTCATATTAGTCGATATCGATAATTATTGATTAGTATCTCATTTTAAATATCTGAAATACTACAAAACTGGCGGTGTGACCTTTACTGTTTTATACAGTTTATATTTAACGCCATTGTTTTTTTTATTTTTAAGCAGTTGTGAGACACAGTGGAAAAACATTAAACTGCTACTGCGCAAGTTACTCAACAGGCTGTTGCTAGGTAACCGAATAGTGAGTGAGCGAGTTGCTAGGTAACCGTAGAGTGAGTGAGTGAGTTGCTAGGTAACCGAAGAGTGAGTGAGTGAGTTGATAACACAAACCTTTAGCTAGCTGTGAGATGTTAGTGGCTAAATTCTTTCCTCTGCCTAAATCTCCCAGAATGCTGTGCGGTTCTGGATCGGCGTTCAGTGAATATTCTATACATTGAGTTTTCCATCAGGTATTTTATTTATTGATATTGATCATGTGTCTATCTTAATTTATACTGTTATTGATTTATTATCCAGCAACATTAAAAAGACCGTAAGACAACTTGAAAAACTGTTGATCAAAACCACTTTTACAGACTCCATTTAACTCAGGCTTCATGAATGCAACCCTCAAAGAAATGAGGAATGACGGAAGACTTTTTCACTCTGACAGATTACAAGACAGCGCAGAAAACTGTTTGCAGCACGTCAGTAAAATGCGGTGGTCGGATGGCTTCCAGACTTAGATGAACAGCAAAGATCTGAAGCCAGAAACACATTTGAAAACAGCTGACTCAGATCAAGAAACATCTCTTGCAGCCTGAAATGAGAAGATACCTCCAATCTGAGCAACACAGCATAGAGATGACTAAGCGTGGGGCCTGCTGCCTCTGGCACTGTGCAGACATGTTCCACTCTGCAGCACACAGAAACCATTTCACACGGTCCCCAGACTCTTGGCTAAGCAAGTGGGAAACTTCAGCAGCTCTGTAGAGCGCATTTATACTCTGTGGTTGACTGTGTACACTTGCTGCTTGGTGATACATCAGCAAACGCATGAAACATTAAAGCATTTCAGAACTAATGAGTTTTTCCTCAAACAGCAGTTAAAAACGGAGGAATAAAATGAAGAAAAATCAGATTTTTTGTGGATTGTTCTCAGAAAATAAATGCAGCAGCAGCATAGAGAAGGAAGTGAGTCCATTTGCTGGTATTCCCCTCAAATATCTGAGCTAAGCTGTCTCTTCAAACCCACCCCCAATGTGTTCACAGTGTGTGGTCTGAAGGGAAAACTTTCCATGCTTTGAGGTATTATCGCCATCTACTGGTCATTGTGACAAACTGCAGTCTTTCAGATTGGAAATTAGGAAGATATGTCACGATAGACATGTGATCAATATCAATAGATAATAGAAAATTAAACAATTTCACTGAATTTTGATCCAGAACCGCACAGCATTCTGGGGGATGTAGGCAGAGTAAATACTTTAGTACAGGTGTGATCAAAGTGGGGTCCAGGGGCCATTTGCAGCCCTTGGAATAATCCAACATGGCCCCCGACTGAGGTTTAATAATGGTACAAATTTGAATTTCAACACAAAATATTTTTTTCTTTTATGAGCCACATCTTTTCAGCAAAATATAGGAGCTTGTTTTAAGTCATTAATTCCTTCGTTATTGATGTAGTTGTACGTAAAATGATCTGGCATGAGAACAAGATATTTTAATGGGAGTAAAAAATTAAAACAAGCTCCTATTTTATTTTATTTTTTAAGTTTCTTGTAAGTTAGCTTTGTTTTATTTCAAGTGTACCAAGATATTTGCACTAAAAATACTTGGTCAAATTTTGTGCTTTTGTATTGTTGCCCAACACACAAACAAAGAAACACCCAAAAAGTTAGGAAAAACTTGCTTTTACTTACTTTTCAGTACCTAAATCAAGTAATGTCATTTAAACACGCAGTATTTCCATAAACCAAAGCAGAAATCACAATAACGAAAGATTTGCAATCAAATTACCTGGCATTTTTAATTATAGAAAATATGGCCACTCAGTTCTGACAACTTGTTTCCAAAAAGTTTGGAAACCTGCTTTAGCTGCTCAACCTCTCACAGCCAGATCAGTGAGGCTGGTGGAATTAACAGGTTGTTGCTAGGTAACCAAAGAGTGAGTTGCTAGGTAACCAAAGAGTGAGCTGCCAGGTAAGCAAAGAGTGAGTGAGTGAGTTAGTTGAGTAACTGGCGCAGCAGCAGTTTAAAGTTTCTCTCTCCTGCCTTTTAACTGCCTGAAACTTAAAAAACAATGACATGGCGTGAAAACTGTAGATAAAACAAGAAATGAATATCAAATAAAACAGAGATAACGCCACAAATTCAGTTTAGAAAATTAATCCTAAATCCTATGATTCTTAGAGGAATGAAGTACACTAAAAATGAAATATGTGTTTAGAAAAACACAGACATGATAAAGGAGGTGAATTTCCTCTGTTTAAGGTTCAAAAGTTTAACGGCAAGAAACACGGCGACTGTTAGACTTTAATCTTGGCCGAGGAGAAGACAATAAGGCTTTGTCTAAAGATCTAAAGCGGTTTCTGTCAAACAACAGGGATAAAAGCTCCATGATGTCAGTGGGAATCAAGCTTTTAGGGCTTTAAATGCTTTTAGTCAGATCTCAACTTTAACTCTAAAAGCGGTCAAATAAAATGTAAGTCATGCAATATCTTCTTTTAGATGTGTATCTGTTTTGTTGTTGTAGTGTTTTTTGTTTTTTTTTTTAAAAAAGTGTTTTTCCGAAAGGGACTGCTCTAAATTAAAGTCAGATTTTCAGATTTTTAGACAGAAGAACGAAATGGCTACAATCACAGCACTGATAATGTAGATTTTTAGCATTTCAATGGACAGAGATGCTAAAAATGTCATTTATTACTCATTTTAAGTGCAGGGTGGAAATAAAAAAAGAGATAGCTAAAAATCTAAATCTCCATTTTGTCCACTTTTTATGTTAAAGCTAGCTTTAGCATTAGCACGATATATTTTGTGAGATGAAGCAGGATTTAAAAAAATAATCAATTTAGGATTTTTACAACTGAAACTAAATCTCAATTAGATAACATTATGGCATTTTTTCGGTGGCACTAATTTTCTTCCGTACATGAACCACATATTGACTGCTAAAAAAAACAACCTCTAGTAAAATACTTACAAACCACAAACTAAACTCAATAAACTGACCTGATGTAATACTAAAGTATGTTAGGTGAAAATACTTCAACTGGTGGACTCGGTTTATTAACCGAACAACCAGCTAGCTTTTAGCTGAGCAAGCTAGCAGGACAAATTTATGATTTTACATTTTGCAAACTTCTTAAAATCTGACGGTTTGGAAGTGTCCAAGTCACAAACAAACGTCTTACCTTTATCTTTGGCTTCCTTTCGTCTTCTTATATTTTTCTGCCCCATTAAAATAACTTTATTTAATGCCATAATCACCGTTCGCCATACCTGTCACCGGAAGTCACCCTGCGTCACAGTAAAGTGCAAGGATTTTAATTTAAATATCCCATTAAAACATCAGCTACATCTTAACATTATGGCTTATTTTATTCTTTAATCCTAAATGTATTTCATAAAGACTGCATTTTATTTATCTTCAGATGAGGCTAAGCATTTAACTTTATCGCCCTCTAGTGGCTGAAGGAGTACCATGCATTTGCAGAAGTTGAAAATATTTATTTGCACTCAGATAAATTCCTTAATTAAGCACATATTTTCAATATAGCACGAACAAGTACTTTCTGATCATATATATGTATATATATATGCAAAATTAAGGTTAATAACGCATGACTGACCGCTAGATGGAGGCAAAGTGCTGCAATGCATCTACTGGAATCGTACATGTACTAAAAGGATTAGTGTTAAATTCACATTTTGTAGACTCCCTCCTTTTGAATTATGTTTTTAACTAATTTAACTTGTAATATGAGGAGACAATATAACTTTGGAGGTTTTGGTTTAGTGGTTCCACTCATTTTTGATTAAATAGTTAGGAGATTGAGTGATGAATGGTAACCTAGCTTGGTACTGAAAAATGTTAGTCTTTTTAGAAAAACAATAATCTGGAAATGAGGCCCAAAAAGTGCAGAGAAACAAACTCAATTAAAAAGGAAGTAAAATAAATTCAACACTTAACATAAAACATGTAATTAATACCATAACTTCACACAAAAAATATCCCAATAAAGGTTAAGATACAGCAGAGTGTGACAGCAGTTCGGATTTAACAGCAAAAATATTTATAGATTGAAAATTTTCTCCTGGATTTAAAGCAACAACCAGCCTGGTTTGATGTCATAAAACTCCTTATAAGAAACACAAAAAACACCAATAAGGCTTTAATTATTTTATTCCATGCAGACTTTCACATCATTTTCAATCAAAGAATATGGAGGCAATAAGGGGGGAAAAACACCACTTTGTCTTGACAAGAAATTGTATGTTAGAACCTATTTGACTTAGAAAGTAATGACCAATTTATGCTTTTATTTTCCCTCTGGATGTTTTAATTTTGTTCAAATAACTGATTTTAAATCCAAATTCACTCAAGTAGATGTTTTAACTTGTAAGAACAACCATTTCTCTGACTCACTTTCACAATTATTTAGTTACATAAAAGATTCGAATTCCTAAAGCCCCTTTTTCCTTCCATAAACTAAACCCAGTGTTTGATATAAGAATAAATCAGGGTTAATTTACCCTTTAAATAAAACTCTAAATGTTATAAATCGTTCCCTGAATTGGGAAGAGGCCTCTGGTATCATTTTGCTCCTGGCAACAACACAAAAATATCTTTGGTTATAACAAAAAAGACAAAAAAACAGCAGAAAGAATAAATCTATCAGATGAGCAATGCATGTTTGACACAGATTTAAGAAAATAGTTGCAGTAAATGACCGCCAGATGGCGTCATTGTACAGCAGTCCCTGCAGCACCATCAGCATGACGTCATTCAGCGTCAGCAGAGAAAAAACATCAGCTATCATCGATTGTCTTAATACTCCTTTAAAGACTGATTGTGTTTTTTAAAATAAATTCAAACCAAAAGCTCCCAAAAGTGGATAATTCTTACAATAAAACATTTCAGTAAAACTTTTCTTTTTCTTAGGATTTATTTTCCTGTCCTCACTTTCTGTTTCCCTCTGGAAAATCTCAGCTTGATAAAAGGAGGTCAAAGCTGGACATTTCAACCTGACATTTAACACAATCTCATGTTTTCTTCCTTGTAAACATCTCATATTTCGTTCCTACTTCCTCAAACTCACTCAGTCGACTTCCAGAAACTATTTGCATCTCATCGCTTTTTCCTGCACAAACTAGATTCTCCTACTGTCACTGTACTTAAAAGGTATTTCTACTAAATCTAACTTGATAAGAATATAACATTTTCTGCTAAAATATGTTTACATTCAGTACCCCATGCTTAGATTTAGCTGTACCAGTTTGGAGGCCCATTCCTGCCAGTGCAAAGAAATAAAATGGCATACTTATTGCAAGTAAAGTTTACGACTTTAAAAGTTGAAATAATAAAAATTAACCTGAATTATGTTATAATTCTGAGTTTCCAGCAGTAAAACTCAAAATTATGACTAAAGCTCACAATTTTGACTTTATATCCTATAATTACGTTAAAAGTGAAGATTAGAACCAACACTTAACCGTATTTGATGTCATAATTTTGTGACAGAATATCAAAAGTAGGAATCTGAAAGTTAAAATTAAGACTTAACCACTCACAATTCGCACAAAGCACACAACAATATTTTGCTTTGCAAAGGCAGCAATGTGCTTCCATATGTTTGCTTTATGAAGCATCAAACTGGTTATGGAGCCCAAAATGTGCCAAAATCAATGTTATAAACAACTGACTCAATTACATTTCAGAAGTCTCCAAATTCAAACCTGTAATATATTACTAATATTTCAAAATCTAAAACTATAAGCAGTAAGTATAACAAGTCAAAAAAGTGATAAAGTTCTGAGCAAAACATACTTATATTCCATAACTTTTCAGATTTTTTTTTTCTAAGAAAAATGCTAAAATAAAAAACAAAATATGTAATAATTATTGATAGTGATGACTTATCTTAATTTTACAGCTAACTAAATTACATACGGAAATGTATGTTTTTAAAACGTGGTCAGACTCTAAGATCATGCCGAAATTCAACAAAAATTAAACATAATATTGTACTAAAAAAATAAATGTAACAAAATAATTCAAATATTTTATATCAACATGTGGATCTTGGATTTTTTTAAAATAAAACATAGAAGCAATTCAAGACATTTAATATAAACTACTTCTTTAGGTAAAACAAATATGTAAGTTTTTGAGTTTGGCACATCTGGAACTCCATACTCTTTGTAAAAAGCTACTTTTTCTGTAGAAATATTTCTCCATTTCCAGCTACATCCAGTTTACCTTCTTATTTCCTCAGTTTTAGTTTAATTACATGCATCTGATTCACTCATCATCTAATAAAAGCCCTGATAAACTATTCTCTGTGTCGAAAACACGTTTGTTTATTCCTCGAAACAAAACAAAATAAGACTCTCTTTTTTTTAAAGAAAAGGAGAAAAAAAGATAAAGCTTTCCCCATATAAATTAAGAAATAATATTTACAAACCTTTAAGACAAAGGCATTAAATAAAAAAAATACAGCCTCAAGTCTTTCACTAGTTAAAATAAAGTGAAAGAAACAAAAAGGAATCAAGATAAATTATGTGACAGCAGAAGAAAAAAGAACGAGGGATGGTTGAGAGGAAGTAATGTGGCACGTGAATGGATCTTTGGCGAGTGAAGGAAGTCTAAAAGTTAATTTATTTTCTTATTTGTCCTTCATGTCTTTTATAAAAACCATCCCTCCGTCCAGGTGTTGGTTCCCTCCGTATTCACCGTCCCTCCACCAACACGTTCACCTCCGAGGAGATTAACGACAGAAAAACAACGTCCGTTTGGTTTGACGGAGGGTAAATCCTCTACGAAGGCGATCCGACCGCCATCATGGCCTCCTGCAGTCTCTGGCGGCAGACTTCATAGCGGCGAATTATCGCCTCCTTCTGCTCCTGCTCCTCTTTGTCAAGTATCCGGAGAAAGTTTCGCAGCTCAGGGATGGAGAAGGCGTCCCACTGGAGAGGAAAGAAGTTTATGTTTCTACAGGAGTGCTGCAAAGACTCAAAGTGTTTCAAAGTGATTTTATGTGATGGACAACAACAGACGTGGAGAACTGCTAAGAAAAAGGAAGGTTATGAAAATCTGAAAAGTGTAGCGTACACGTTTTTTAAGTAGACCTATTGTTCTTACTTGAAGAGGTTAGGATAGGTCTATGGGCGATACAAAACATATTTATTAATTTGTTTTGCACAACATTACTCTTAGATGATGAGATTTTACTTTGCTCAGTTCTGCCTTTTTAGGGCGTCTTGTCACTTTAAACCCTAATAAGATGCTTCTGGCCACGCCCCCCCAAAACTCAAAGTTTAAATCCACACGTAAAAGTTGCTGCAGAAAATTGGACATCTTTGAAAAGCAGAAGTAGAGCCTCCTGCACAACCAGCAATAATACAGAAAGTGGTTTCTGATAACTCTTCCAGCAGCCATTGTACAGCGCATGCAAGAGGGAAACCAGCTGACCAAACATGCTGGAACTCAGCTTGGGTTGCTAGGTAATGGGCTGAGCTTGCCTGGGGTTGCTAGGTAACGATGTAGTGCCCATGGAATGTGATTTAACAATTGTGAGGTTTTTGAAATGGCTCATTTTCCAGACACCAAAAAACATCAACTTTCCCCCCCCCAAAAAAGCTAAAATGTATCTTTTTTAAGCGCTTGGGTTGTTTTTAGAAGCAGTTGAGAGCCAAATGGAAATATTTTAAAAAAGCCTAACAGGTTCCCTTTAAGGTTGGAATGAAAGAAGAACAGAAAAGAACACAGAGGACGACTGGGAAGAACAGGAAAACAAAGTGGGAACAGATTTGGAAAGAGTCCAGCTGGTCGCACCATAACTTCTCCGGTCTGTTGTTCTCTCAGAACGAAGCTGAGCGTGTCGAGGTCGGGTCCGGCCACCAGGCGAAGGAACAGCGGCTTCTCAACGTCCGCCAGCTTGCACACATACACTGCAACACACACGGGGGGGTAAACGTCAACACACATCCATACTGGTGCTACGGTATAAACACACTTGGATAGGTGTGGTAACTCTATGAGAAACCGGGGTCAAAGTTCAACATCCAGCTGAAATGTTAAAACCCTGAATCATTCCTACTTGCTAACTCCTAAAACAACTGGTTAATTTCTTGGAATTCAGAAGTTTAAATATAGTAAAATCGCATTTAAAGGGTGTTTCAAAAAATGTGATGATGTCATTTCTTTTAAAGCTTCTGATTCACAACATCAGAGTTAATCGGAGCCACACCTCCAGATTTATTTAATGGCAGAACTTCCTACACATTGCCTCGTCATGGGAAAATAAACAGAAATAAGCCAAGATATTAGACATTAGTTCTGGTTCAAATAATAATAATAAAAAATTACATAAAATTATTGAGAGATGATGGTAGAAGGAAATTCAAAAAGTTTAACTCAATTCATAGTTTAAAAATGATCCTAAAATAGAAATTTAGCTTGATTTAAGACCAGACAGTGAGAAAAAAATTTATATTTATATTTAGGAATTAAGCAAACACTGACAACCAATCTGTAAAAAATTAAGCATTTATTCCTAAAACATTCCTCCATTTCTTGCCCACATCACAGTAAAATGTTTACTTTCTAATTAAAAGTCAAATTGAAGCCTTTAAATTTTACATACATCTCAGTCTAGACACAGCCTTTAATTAGCAGACAGTTTCACTCCAGTAATTATCGTAAACCAACCCAGGAGTGGCAATAAAGAAACTCCACGAATCCATATAAATATTCTACTGATACATAACTTTGAAGATAAACATTTGAAAGCTCATATTGGAGGTTTGTGGGTGATAAAGTGTCTTCTCAGTCTGAGCTGTTAACTAGACTCAAACAGAGGTGAAATCCTACACCGTGTGTGTGTAGTATTTATACACAGTGTGTGTATTCCTGGGTATCCCTGGCGTGTTGTCGTAGTTGGGTGAACCCTGTGGTATTCAACACGAGTGCAAGGCCTCCACACATCAGAGCTCAAGCATCTGATGCTGCGCCTGGCACGATCGGCATGAAACTGCACCTGCGAAACGGTGAGGAAGACTCACCCTGCTCGTCTCTACGGCAACGCTTGTACAGCGCGTACTTGGCCGGGTTGTCTGCCACCGTGAACTTGTTCAGCAGCGCCATGATTACCTGAACGCACAAAAACAAAAAGTCACTCATAAACACTTTACTAAACTACAAAGATTTTACAACTTTAGGTGAAATTGTGGATTTATTTTGGGAAACTCTTCTAAATATTTTCCATCTTAAAATGCACCAAACTCAAATATTCAGATTTTACTAGTTTAACATAGTAGAATATATAAATATGCACAACATATTAAGTCAAGGGGGATTAAAACAGTTACTGGCCACACTTTTCAGATTTTTGTTGGCTACAGAGTATTAAAATATTTTTTTCAACTCATAATTATTCACTGCATTTTCTTAGAGCTGAAACAATTAATCGTAATTAATCAATTATTGACATAATCGTAAATTAATTTAGTAATTGATTAATTGCTAAAAGACTCAAAAAAGGCAATTTGCTGAAATAATTGCCACTCTGAGTGTGTTAAGTCAAAACTTTACAAAAACTATATACATTTTGTATTTAAGATAAAATCTGTACATATGTTTTACCCAAAACTCCTCAAGCTATGTAGTTTTAGCTCCACCTGGTTAAAATTCACTAAAGTAAAGATGTACTGTTGCATTTCAGGCATAAAATGTTTATTTTCTTATTTAAAAAGAGAATTTAATTATTTGTTTATTAGCCTATTTTAGTATATTTCTAGAATTGCATAAAAGGTTCAAGAGGTTATGTAAAGAAAATTTAAGAATATGCAAATTTTTAATCAGTTTAATCAATTAATTGTCAGCATAATCGATTATTAAAAAAATACACATTTTGCATATAAAATAAGGAAAAACCTTAGTCTGTAAATATGTTTTACCAAAAACTCCTCAAGTAGTTTTAGCTTCACCTGGTTTAAATTACTGTAAAAAAAAAAAAATCCTATTAAGCACCTTTTAATATCCGATTATTAATTGGTGAATCAGAAACTTGTCAGATGAACAGCCCTACAGTTTATTAACATTTTTAAATTTATTCTTGAATTGTGGTTAGGAAGCCACAAGAAATCAGTCCAGGAGCCACAAATGGCCCCCAAACCCTAATTTGAGCACCGAATTATCAGATCTGTAACATTTTGTGAAGCATTCAGAGTTTTGTTGCTTTTCATTTAGACTAAAGTGAAGTATAAGGGGCAACTTTCTGTTTTGTCTCTCTGACCTTGACTTCATCTCGTATGTCATCAGATCCTCATTAGACTTCCCAGGTGGCTGTGAGCTGAAAAGTGCGTCTGTGTGCGTTCCCCACCTGCTTGACCGTGTTTTCAGAGCTGATGTGGAGAGTGTTGATGACTCCTCGCGGTAGATAGAAGGCCTCTCCCATCGTGGCTCCTCCCGCTGCCCTCTGACCTCCGCGCACCGTCACCGGCCGCCTCAGATCCATCATGACCTTGACGAAACCAGTGTACACACCAGTAGGGTTCTGAAAGACGGACAGTTACAACGTCAGCTCAAAACTGCAGGCACGAGTCCCGGGAGTTTGTCATTCAAGATAAAAAAGGAGAGTAGAGATAAAAATCTGAAAAAAAGAGCAAAGACAAAATAAGGTGTGGCAGCAAACCGCTCTGGTGTCGGTGAATATTCTGTTATGGGACTGAAAAGAATCCGGTCCGAGTCGTTTATGAATCGCCTCAACATTTCCAGGAAGCAAGGAGCTACAAACCCTGAGGATCTGCCGGTTTTCTGCCCAAATCGTTAGAAATAGGGCTGCAACTAAAAATTATTGTAATCAATTATTGTATTGTTTATTCTGACGATTAATCAGATAAAAATAATAAGCAGATTCAGCAGATTTTCATTTAACCTCAAGCTTTTTTATATATATTAAAAATACTTTAAAAGAGTAAAATAAACAAATAACTAAATTCTTTTTTTTTTTTAATAAGAAAAACATTTTATTGCCTAAATTCAATAATGTGGGATTCTTTCAGTGAAGTTATTTCTATTGATTAAAACATATTTACAGACAAAGGTGTTTATATCTGAAATTTATATTTTATACAGTTTTGTCTCAAATAGTACTCTGAGTATTTCAGGGATTTTTGAGTTTGTAAACTCCAGGTAATGATAATCAATTGGTAAATTGGTTAATTATTTCAATAATCGATTAATCACGATTAATCCAATTAATCATTTCAGCCCTAGTTAGAAAAAATGTAAATCACTGCAGTTTCAGTGAAAAGAAATCTGAAAACTTTTATAGATTTTTATTCCATGCAGCTAAATATTTAATCTGAACTCCAAATGTTTTACTTCACATAAGTCTGAGGCAAAACTCCTTATAAAAGTTTAGCAACACCATTTTAGCAGTGAACACAACTTCAAACATCTGTCAGTGCCAAGGGAAACACTGTAGGGGAGAACAATAGCAGGAATAACATCACGGTCTGATGTGAGTGTTCGGGAATGCAGGGAGCAGGAGGGAACCGGCCTTAATGCTGAAATACTAGCAACAACCTGGAACCTCGAGTGTGAACTGTTGTTACCTTCTGCACAATCCACATGTGCTGAATCAAAAGATACCGCCGTTTAGCAGCAGAACTAAACGTTTTCAGCACTAATTTAACTCCTTGAACAGGTTGGATTAGGTCTGTGGTCCATATAAAACATGTTCGTTACAAGTTTTACAGAAAGTCATTCAACGGTAAAACGATTGTCTTATCCAGCAGCCATGAAACCAACTGACCAAACATGCTTGCGTTCCACTGGCGTTGCTAGGCAACGGGCTGGGGTTGGCTGGGGTTGCTAGGCAACGGCGCAATTCCCATGGAATGTGAGGTTACTTTTGGGAGTTTTTGAACCAGTTCATTTTCCAGATTCCAAAAAACATCACTTGTTGCTAAAATACAGTTAGGTGTTTGTTTTGTTTTTATCATTTTGGCTGTTTTTAGAAGCAGCGGAGACCCAAATGGCAGCATAAAATCGAAATACTCCTTTCTATATTTTTGGAGTGCTGGTTATTTATTTTACATAGGCTGTTATACTCCTAATTATACTGACTGAACAAATTAAAGTTGTTGTTTTTATATGTTTGATCAAGCTTGTTACGCTATTAGTGTATTTAAGTATGCTATACCGGTGAAGAGTTATCAAAAATAATTAGAATTCAGTACATTATGTCTGTGTTTTAAAAAAAAAAAATTTTCTTTATTAGACTCGTACTAAACCTCAGGTTTTGGATTGGTGCATCCCTACTATTTTTAATATACAAAGACAAAGGACAGCTTTAACTCTTCACACAGGAGAACATGTTAAGATAAACTGAAAAACATTCTTCATGTTTAGCATCATACGGTTAGGTCTTCACTTACCAGAGTCATTTTAAGGTAGTCTCTGGTCAGGGAGTTGTACTGGTCAATCTTCTGCTGGATTTCTTCCCTGCTGAACTCCGTCCGTACTTCTCGTTCCTTCTCCACATCCTTCAAAAGACGGGAAATAAAACAAAAACATGAGCCGCCAAGTGAAGAGATATACCAAATCAATCTATTCAGACAACAATAACAAGACCATCTAAAGTACTTAAAAAGGTTTTGTTGTTCAAATATTGCGCCCAACACTCAATACGAGTTATTTGAGGTTTTTTTGCATTAGAAGCAACATGTGAAAGGCCTTTCTGCTTCAGGGTCAACCCATGACCAAAATCTCTTAAAAATCAGCCCCATGCTAGGAGACTGACTGCTAATTTTAGCATGTTCATAGGAATATGACTGGAAATAAACACAAGCCTAAAAAATTCTTTAGTTTGATTAAAAGCTCACTTCCAAATAAGACACAGATGTAGTCAGTGACTCAAAACAACACACAAAACATAACTCTGGTCACATGTAGCAGGCGACTGTGTTGTAGTTGTAAATGCGCAGCACTCTGACCTCAGAGGTAATTAAATGTTTTATTACATAGCCAACATGACTCCAAGGAGCTCAGATCGTCATAAAAACATGTCATAAAGTGCCGCTAAAACTTCAGCATCAATAAATCTTCAGAAAAAATAAGCATATTTACTTGGTTTTGAACGTTTGGAGTGTAAATGGGGATATGACTCTTTAAAAACAATTATCTGACTGAGCGCAATGTTGATAGAAATTGGCTGGAGTTCTTAAAATTAGGTGATTACATGCATATGGAGATTAACTGCTTAATTTCTTTTAACCAGTAGAGGTTTTCAGGCCTGAAAATCAACAAACTCAAACATTTTAAACTCAATAAAATCTTTCAAAGAGACCAACAGAATGTAAATCCCAGTGCAAACTCTTTATCTTTCTCTGGTGTATCCTGTGCTTAAATGGGCATAGTGCAGCTCCCCTCTGCATCTATTAAAAACCACACACACATATATACACACAGTGCAGAATCCAGTGAGCCTCCAAAGCACGTACACCCTTATATGGAAAACACACAGGAAGACCCGAGGTGCCAATGCGACAAGTGTAACGAGTCAAAAGGTTTACGGCTCTGAGAAACACCAGGAATCCCAGTCTCTTTAAAAACATTAAAACAATTTAAACTGAGAAATATAAAAAATACAAACTAGACTAACTTTAGTCTAGTTTGTATCATAATATATACAATTCTTCTGAGTGAAGCAATCGGAAGATATGACACTGAGCTACAAAAAGCTCCAGCAGCGATTTACTCCACCGTTAATCATTCATTAAAAAACAAATAGAATATTAGAATAATCTATACATTTATGAAATTATTTTTGAAAAATCTAAATTATTGTTTCAGACCTGAGCAGTAGTACAATAAAACATTTTCCAACTTATTCATGATTGTATACTTTTGCAACTGAAACCAAATATACAAATATTGCATAAAAATACACAAACAGGTTAATTTGGATAACCTAAATTATTTAAAGGTCTTCAATGTTTAAGTTCAATGTTTTTGGGAATATCAGCAGCATAAGTCAAAAAACACATAAAAGTCGTTGTGGACTATAAGTTGTAATGAAAAAATGTGTGACATACTCCAGAAAATACAGTAATTAACTGTTTGTTTTTTTAAACAAGCTTGTCTTATTCAAATATTATATTCTGCTTAAGAACTTGAAATATTAAAAAAACATTGTGGAAAACTTTTAATCTATTTTTATGACTCGGAACCACTAAATGCTGCAATAACATTCATCAAAAATACAAACAGTATTACAAAAAAGTTTAATATTTAATCAAATCTAGTCAGCGACTCGTCGGGATTAAAGAAGGAAGACAGACATGAAAACATCAACACATCTGATCCATCAGATGTTTAACAATAGAACCAGAGTCAGAATAAGATCAATCAGCTTTAAAGATTTCTTCATTGATTCTAAATCTGTCTGTTTATTTTTTCCCGTCATGGTTTAATCTCACCTCTAAACTGGGACCGACTCTAACGAGACAAATCTCATCACCAGGAAGTGGCAGGTAAAGCAGATTATCCACCTTGTGAGGAAAGGGAAAGTTCAACAAGCAGCTAAGCAGTTGGACCTTCATGCCAGCTTATTATAGTGGAGGAATGAGGGCGACTTAAAGGGGATCTATTACGCAAAATTCACATTTTACATGTTTTATACTTCCACTTGAGTCTCTACTGCTTCTAAAATCAGCCCAAGTGCTTTTAAAAAACGGCTAGCCGTTGTTTTGGCAACAAGTTAATGTTTTTTGGTGTCAATTATACAATTGTTCCATCTTTGAAAAGCAGAAGTGGAGCCTCCTGCACAACCAACAAGAGCGCAGCAAGTGGTTTCTGGATGGTAAGTCAACAACAAACCACTTGTCTTTTCCAGCAGCCATTGTACAGCAGTCAAACTGCAGTGCAAATGTGTTAAGAGTTTTGATGGGTTGCTAGGTAACAGTGCCTGCTGATTTGTGACGTTACATTCTGGAGGTTTTGGAGATGCCTCATTTTTCAGACACCAGAAAACATTAAAATTAAAAATGTATATATTTATTTTAAGTGCTTGGGTTGTTTTTAGAAGAAAAGAGTATTTTCATGTTTTGAAATTCTCCAAATTGTAAACACAAACCTCGTTTTATTGAAATTTCATGTGGTAGGCCAACAAAATGTGCACAATAGTGAAGTGGGCAATGTGATTTCAGGCTTTTATTTTTTTCTATAAGTAAATATCAACCAAAACTGTGCATGCTGATCAAAAAGCCCAGGGTAAGTGGAGGAGCTGCACAGATCCTGAACTCCAGGATCTGTGCAGCTCCTTCATAAACTTCCTTTATGAAGGAGCAGAAAGAAGAAAGCTGCTGTTGAAAGAAACCAAGTTCTGTTTGCACATTTCCACAGACGCTCTTAATCCAGTCTGGATTAAAGGGTTACAATTTCAGTTTCTAGTTTAACTGGTTGGGATTTACCCCAAAAGATTAGCAGCTGTAATCAAAGTTAAAGTATCAGGTCAATACATAAATTCATAACTTTCACCATAGTCGTGAAAATATTTGAAAACGTGGAATGTTTCCTTCTACGTTGGCAAGTCCTGGTTGGTGTAAAACACCAAATCCCAATAAAACTCACTGAAGTCTGTAAAAACGTAAAAAAGCTGAACCTCTACAGTGTGGTCAGATGGAGTTAAAAGGGAACTGGGAGGATAAGAGCGACCGGATCTAAACAAACAGGAGAAGTGAAGCGCTGCAACACAATGAGGTCATAGTCTGTTTTCAGGAACAAAGCGAATCCTCCCACTCAGGCCGAAAGATCAACACTAAACCGAAGGAGCAGCAGCCAAGAAACATATTATTATAATCTAAAAGGTGTCTTTTCTCTCGACTTTAACCAAACTAAGGGTTTTATCTCTAAAGATGTAGTTGCTCCCTTCAGTCATTGCAACAAGTTACTAAACATTTCAGATCAAGAGAGACAAACTAGGTGGAGTTATAATTCACTTGTTGCACAGAGCAAAAAAAAGAGAACTTTGCAACACCGAAAGCAGAACAGAAAACGAAAACCATAGTTTTGTCAGAGAGGGACAGGGCTTTCTTTCTTTCTTTAGCCTTTTATCACACACACCTGCAGCATTCCTGCCTCTGTTTACCTCTGTCACGCTCGTCTGACATCCTCCGTCTGTAAATATGTGACATCACCGCAGGAGGAGTCTGGGCTTTTCTGGGCCCAGTCTAAACACACGGATTTAGCTACAATTTAGCTGAATACTGCAATCTTATAATTAAACCCTCCTTATTTCTGTGTAAAAACAATAAAAACAGAATGTGGGTCAGTGCTCATTTGGAAACACTTTCTGTATTCAGCCAATTTTAATACAACAATTAAAAGGAGATTTGAGCGCACCAAGAAGTACTTTACAGTACAAGTCTAGTTACCATGACAACAGAAAGAAACCATGGATATCATGGAAAAGATGGTCACTTTGTGTTGCATCAAATATTTTTGGAAGTAGATTTTAATTTAAAAGTCATAGTTTTGTCCTAATTTACTTTTGAATTGTGGTCTGGTGGGCCGCACAAATTCAGTTTATGGGCTGCAAATGGTCCTCATGCCTCACTTTGAGAACCCTTCCTTTAAACGCTTTTCTGATCTGGAGTGAATACATTAATAAGCTCCTTTATGACTTGTTTTTTATTTATGTTAGTATTTATTTCTCTGCCCCTCCTGGCTTGCAGCCTGTTGCTCTGTGTGTGACTTCCTGTTGAATCGAGGGGGAAGTCTACTCGAGCCACACCTTTCCTCTTGGCATTCCTGCACTAACGGGACCAAACGGCCCCGTGAAAAAGCACAGTGTGCTTTAAAGTGCGGCTCACACCTTTCCTCTGGTGCCAACAGAAACCGGCACTTCAAATTATTTCTAAATGAACCTTCTGGGACTAATGGACTAATAAATCATACACATAGCTTTGATTGTGAAGTTTTACACCCAAACAGTGTGTTATTCACAGGAAAATTTTATTTTTAAGACTTATCAATATGACATAATTTTCGAGCAATGAAAAAAGTTAAGTAGAACAGAGCATTCTACTTTTATAACAAGTAAAACCACGTCGATTCAGATTATTTTGCTGAAAAGCCGACTTTGCTGCACCCAAATCCGCTATTATCTAATTGATTAAACTCGGCTAAATATAGCAAGTGTTTTGAAAGAAAGTGACCCAAATACTGTAGTAACAACAGAGTAAATTAATTCAACTGAGCCCTAAGAATGTGAAAACTGGATGCCATCCTTTTAATACAACAAACAAGTTTTGGGTCAGTGATGAATAATATCCCTTTCCAACAAAACCACAAAAATTAAACAAGTTTCAGTTTTTATTTTATTTTCCGTGAGACCTTTTGATTCTACAATTTTGGTCCATGTGAGAAAAAAGTTTGGTTTAGAGGCTCTCAAACATATTATAGTAATGTTATGAATCTGAAGCATTTTAATGCTTCAAACTTTTATATGTTACTGTAAGTAAATCTTGAGCGTAAGAATTATTTGTTTTATCACAATTTTTCTGTGACATTTGTCTCCAATGCCACTAACATTTTTTGAAACATCCCACATGATGCATTTCAGCCCTAAGGTGGAGCTGAAATGATTAATCAAATTAATCACGATTAATCCTTTACTGAAATAATCAACTAGTTTTGCAATCGATTAATCATTAACTGGAGAATACAGGATGAAAAAAAGAGGCGATTTGCCAGAAAAACAAGACATTCAGAGCGGTAATTAAGTAAAAACTATACTAAATATATTAGGAGTAAAACGATTTACTATCCAGTTATTAATCATAAAAACAAGTTTTTGTTATTATTAAAAAGACTCTTTTTTAATAATAGTTTTTATTATTAAAAACTATGATAAAAATTGCTTTTAATAATAAAACTATTTTTTATTATAGTTTTATAGTAAAAATAGTTTTATTATTTATATGTGTATATATATATATATATATATATATATATATATATAAAGATTAGTAGACTGTTTTTTTAGCTGCAGATGCAACCTTTGTTACATTGCAATTTCGACGATAAAATGTTGATTTTCTCATTTAAAAAATTATTTTCTTATTGCATCTTCAAATGTATTTCTAAAATTGTGTCTAAAAGATTTAAATGAGAAATCTGCAGAATGTGCCAAATTTGTCTGTTCGATTAATCATCATATTTCTAAAATATGCTAGTTGCAGCCTGGTAAAGCTGCATATCTTATACATCACTGAAATGCAAGGTGGATACTGAAATAATATGATGTGGGAAAAACAAACAAATTGTTTTAGCTTTGAAGAAGTTGATCTGTAGGGATTTAGATGATTAGCCTGTTCATGTGAAATCTAAACACTAACAACATTAATGAGTAATTTTACCAATGAAAACTCAGTTCTGTAAGCATCCAACAAGGCAAACCGGTCAAACTTTCCTCTGCCAAGGTCACAAACAACTAAGTCGAGTTTAACTTGCCTCGATCAAAAGATGTCTTTTAAAAGAAAGAAAAAAAAAGAAAAACCCAGATTTCCTGGTAGAGAAAACAGAAGTTTGTGTTTGAAGACCAGCGAGTAAAACCTGCAGACTAAACCTGCTGAACCACAAGGAGTCCGGAGCCAGATTTCCTCACAGTAATGAGGACCACACCGGCATCGAGCTGCAGAACTGTCTGCACATTTCCACTGTGGTCCAATCAGTACAACTGTGTCGCAGGACTCTGTTATGAAACCGCAACAAGTGTGTTTGCAGAGGCCACCCAAAGATGGAGCTCAGTTCATGACCAACATCAGCAGAGGGAGGAGAAGGGGAAGTAAAGACAGATGAGACAAGATGAGCTGCAAAATGTGGAACAAAAAATTAAAAATGACACAAGAAGAGGAGAAAAAGGTTGATGGGTTCATCCAATGCAAACCAGCAGGGAGAAAAGAACAAGAAAATCCCATAAAATTACAATGAAACGGCTCCTTCCAAGTATTGCATTCAATAAAAACATTTCCACCACAAAACCATTTCAGTGTTTATCAAATACCGTAAAAGAAAAAAAAAAAACACTGCTGAGAAACGGTCCCATTAGCTTTCTTTACAACAAACCTTTCCATAGAAACAGATGTATACAACAACACCAGAGTTCCAGTTGATCTGCTAATTCTGAAGTCATGGCTGTTTGCAGCAGATTTGTTAACTTGAATATTGTGCAACACACTAAAACATTGAGAGGTGTGTGTGTTGGGGTGTGTGTGTGTGTGTGTGTGAGTAAGTATTTGCTGGCAAAGATTATGAAACTTCATGGTTGTGCGTTTTCAGACAGCGAGGCAACAATAACGCAGACTGGTTGTCCTTCTTCTGGTTTACTATTTTGTTTTAGTCCGTATTTTTAAAGTGAACTCAAAGATTGTACAGTAAAGTGTTTGAGATTGGTTGGTTTTTTTAAAGAAAATCCTAAACAAATTGACTATAATTTACCTTTTAGTGAGCTGGTTAAAGTGTTTGGGCGCCATTAAAAGACTAAACACGCTCTAAACAAGGTCAAGCAATGAAAGGTACAGCAAACAAAGCGGCTGTAATGGAGAGCACTGGCAGCAAAGTTCACAGCAGAGTGAAGCAACACAGTAACCATCGGTGTTATCTGTCATCTTGGTTACTAAATAAACTCTGAGCTGCCAGACTCCTACAAGAAAGGTTGCTTTTATGATGTGTGCGGTTATTTTCTGAAAACACGTCGAGTTTAGCCTGAAGGACGGTGGGAGTGTAACATTACGACACCGTCAGCTGTAATGTTTCTGTTGCACAAGATCTGAAATGTTCTCCTGCTTTACCTCATCCATACGTTTGTTTTTTTCCATAAATGAGGAAAGGTTGGGCTTCTGTAGCTTTAACGTTTGCGTCATTTTCACGCCGAGTGAGTCGGCTTTTATTATTAGATACAAAATGAATAGATGAGATAAGGCTGGACGATAAATTGATTTGGGTTTCCATAGTTCAGAGTGGCCGAGGGCGGCCATCTTGTTTGACAAGCATGTTTTACACCTTCGATTTATTTAGACTTTGAATTCAGATCAACTCTACTATATAAACTATTAGGACCTGTCTACATTTTTTCTTTTAATTACAATAATTAAAACTCATATTATAAGAATAAAGTTGTAATATGTGAAATCTTAATTTCACATATTACGCCTACACGAAAAATATAAAATTAAAATGTGGAATGTTGAGCAGAAGAAAGTCTTAAAATGACAACCAAAAAAAGTAGCTTGAATGAGAAAAGAGCCTCTAGAGTTATCGAGATCTGACGTGAGCAGCTCAGTCTGTGGTTTTAAAAAACAGATTCAGTCTTTTTCACAATCTTTTCAAAGTTCTGTTCTGGATAAAAATTTGATGCTGACGCGTTAAAAGATTAAGTATTTCTTTATCTGTAAAACCAATACAAAGTATAACGTCACAAAATGCTCGATATTCCTCATTTAAATTTTTTGTGTCTGATTTTTTTCATAAAATTACGACTTTATTTTGGTAGTAAAGCTTTACTCTCACATTATTTTGACTTTATTCTTGTATTATTACGGCTGTACTATTACTTCACTCTTGTAATTAAAAAAAATCATAGGCAGGCCCTAATGCTCTGTTGTAGAGTTGACTTGAATTCAAAGTCCAAATAAACAGAAACTGTGAAACACGCTTGCCAAACAAGATGGCCGCCTTGGGCGCCAACGTTTCTCTAAACTATGGAAACACAAGGACTGCATTGGTGAAAAAACAAAAACTTCATAAAATTGATTTATCATCCTTCCCTACTTAGCAAATCTAGAAATGTTTTATTCAGATTTTTTGTTGTTGTTTTTGCATGATCATGCTAAGAATGTTTATCAGATTACCAGTTTCGCATTCAATAAAAACATTTCCACCACAAAACAATTTCAGTGTTCATCAAATACCATAAAAGAAAAAAAAAAACTGCTGAGAAACGGTCCCCTTAGCTTTCTTTACAACAAACCTTTCCATAGAAACAGATGTATACAACAACAACAGAGTTCCAGTTGATCTGTAAATTCTGAAGTCATGGCTTCAGGGCAGATTACTTTTGCTATAGTAGGAAGTTTGGAAGCCATCCAGGTCTAGCTCTTATAGAGAGAAACTGCTATGAAATTCACATCAAACCAACACATCAGGTTTTACAAGGTGTGCACCCATTTCAGCTATCATCTGCTGTAGAATAAGCTTATTTCTTATTATAATAATCTCATTTTAGCTTCTAACTAAACAAGGATTGTACAGCCAGAGGTTTCGCAGTCTATGATTGCATCCAGATTGTGTTGCAGAGGAAGCAGAGCTCAGTAAAAGAGCAGCTTTAAATTACATGATGCATCATAGTTTTGTATTTGTTGCAGGGCTACAATGATGACAAAGGAAGGTGTGTCTGGGTGCAGTCTGATCATAGGAAGACAGGAAACAATACCGGTGAGATGTGCATGACTGTATATGGTTTCCACCTCGACTGCAGTGGAAAATCCCTTTTTATACTTATAACCCTCTGACTGCCTATCGTCAAATTGATCAAAACACAGGGTGTCATTCAGTCAAACAGAATGACACTGACTTCACAGCAAACACCCACAGTCTATTTTTATGACACACACAAACAATGACGGGTTATAGACACTGTCATTAAGTAGAAACCCCAAATTAGGCATGTTTCAAACTACAAACTGGATGTATAGAACGTCTTTTATCGTACTAAACGGGTTAGAGGACATTTTAATACAGTGATATGTATTTTTTCAACTTATTTCACTGATGCTTTTAATTAAATAACAGTTTTGTATCACACTGGGAAATAAAAATTGAAGTATCTTCAAAGAGAAGTTGCAGATGGTGATGCTATGAGCTGGAAAGATCTCCATCAGCAGCCAGTCTCGCAGCGTATCTTAAGAAGCATCTGACTGAAGACAGTTGCTATCAGGTCAACATCCAGGGACAGAGATGATATTTCACAGTAAGAGCTGTTGGGAAGCACAGCTAATCCACCTCATTTGCTTTTGTAGCTACTCTTCAAACCTCTCTTTTCCAAAATAAAAAATCTATTGTATTATCACAATACAATAGAATGCAATTTATTCCACTAAAAACTGAAAAACTTCAACTTGCATTTGTTGTCACGTCTATATTTAGAGTCACAGTAAAATGCCTGAAACAACACTGATAAAACCTTGGAGATCAAATAATGCTCAAAATATCAGGGCTGCAACTAACAATTATTTTAGTAATCGATTATTCTGACGATTAATCGGATAAATTGAAACATTCTGCAGATTTTCATTTAGCTACTTAAGCTTTAATGCAAGTAAACAAAATTAAATTTAGTTTTTAAATAAGAAAGTTAACATTTATTACCTAAAATACAATATTCCTTTAGTGAACGCTTGATCATTCCAAGCAAAGAATGCTGCAGCTAAAAGAAAATACCTCTAGCATCAACATGTGAAAAGCTCCAATTATTAATTGATTAATTTGCAAACCAATTAATAATTGGACAACAAAAGGTGCTTAATAGTATATTTACTTTGCTAAATTTAAACCAGGAAAAGGTAAAACTCTCACTTGAGGAGTTCTGGGTTAAACATATTTACAGACAAAAAGTGTTTAATGTGTATATTGTTCATTTTTGGCTTAATTGTTGCTCTGGGTTTGTTATTCTTTCAGCAAATTGCTGTTTTATTTAAAGTCTATTCAATTAATCAATTCAATTACTAAATTAGTTTACGATTATTTCAACAACCGATTACTCACAATTAATGCGATTAATCGTTTCAGCCTACAAGATATTGTGCAAAGTTGAAGAACTTCATCATGCTTAAATAAATTGCCTCTCACTTCCTGTGGATCTGTGTAATTTTTCGTTGTTGTACTTTCACTCTCCTCTGCACACATCAAAGCGAGCAGCAGACCACCTCAAAGACAGCTGCGGTTTGGTGATAATGGCAGCCTGGAGATCACAGTCGCTCAAACTGCTCCCAGATGAGCTCTGGGCTGCAGAGCAGGAGGAGATAGAATCGCTTATGGAGCACGGTGGCAACCCAACAGCGCTTCATTCCTTTTGCTTCATGTCACATGAAGATTATTTACTTTGGGATCAGGTTCTAGTTCCAGCAATCATCTGTGTTTGGGGAATTATCCGATTACCTGTCACGGGAAGCATCAACGTGACCTTGTACCAAATACAAATACAGCAGAAGAAGATATGAAACCTCCCTAAAACCTCACAGAGCTGCTAATGAGCTGAGAACAACATCAACATGGCCTTTTATTAAAGGACTCTTATACATCTTTTTTATGTCAGAATCAAATTTACTTCATTCTTTTTTGGCCTGTTTTAGAGTCAGAATACAACATTGGTTTACGTTGTTTTCTGTAAAAACAGGCGTTTGATTCAGAACAAAGTGAAAGATGGAGGAAACCAAATCAACCCACCAGCCGGTTTGTTCCCCTAAACCAGGGTGTCCAAACTGTGGCTCAGGGTCCATTTGTGGCCCTTCAGCTGATTTTGTGCGGCTCCCAACTGCTGTTCAAGAACGATACAAATCTTGCCTGTCCATCTTGCAGAAGGAGACCTTTTATTTTTAATCTGGGTAAAATTGTTACTGAAAAAATTATCTTTTAGTGAAAAAATGTTAAGTATGACACAAAGTGTTTGTCTTTTTATAACCGAACATTTACGGCAAGTGGAAACTTTTACCAGAAAGCCGACTTTTCTGCACCCAAAACAGTTTTTATTTAATTCATTAAACTTGGCTAAATATAGGAAGCGTTTTGAAAGAAAATTACCTATTTTTGTTCTTACAACTGAGAATAAATTTGTTTAATTGATTCTTTAATGCAGCAACCATACAAAATCCTTTTTAAGATTTGTATTTACACTGAACAACACTCTTTCCTGAAGAAAAACAAAAAATTGGACACCTTTATTTGCTTGATTTCATCATTATTTTCTTGGCCTGTGAGTTCTTTTGACTTGACGATTTTGGTCCACATGACAAAATGTTTGGACACTATTGAGTTTATTTGGCTCTCTCACTCCTTGCTTCTCAGTAGAGTTTCTCTTTTGCAGATAATAATCTTAAACTAAGCTGTGTTTTGGCGCAATTTATCATCAACCCAGTCCTGACAAACACTGTTCTCCATGACGCAGGTAGTTCTTTTCAAAGGCAAATTTATCTTATTATAAAACAACACACTGCTCTGTGAAGGAGCTGTGTATGTGTGTGTGTGCGCATGCCTAAAGGCCTCTGGGTCTGTTTTAGAAGATAGTGAAGGCCACACAGAGGATTGGAGAGGCAGAGTCTAATACAATTCTGAGAATAAAGGAAAAGCGGTGTTTCACATCACAATGATGCAATGAATCTCAAAAAGGAACTCTGACTTAAGCTTTAAAATATTACAAAAGCAGTCAGGAGATCTGGACCCAAAACCCGAAAAGTTAGCTTAATCATGAGACTAAACATGTTACATGCTTTGCATCCAGCAGCTGTTATTCTTGAGCTCAAAACCACAGAAATCACTAAACATGCCAACCACTAAACATGGTTTAGTGGTTGGCAGAGTCAACAGGATCCAACCTCAGACCGGATTGAATGAAACCTCACAGCAATATTTTCTATTAGTTTTCCATATTCAAGTTCTGATAAATACTTTTTAGGAAATTCTAGACTTTTCCAGACTCTGTAAAAACCTGGATTTTGTTGTTGAAAAAAGCCAACTGAAAACACAGAGGAAGTGAACTTTCAGGAAGTAAGAAATCAGGTCAAAGTTGGACAAAGGAAGGAAATCTAGTGATGGAAAAACATGGGAATGACTTTCAGTAAAAAAAAAACTAAACAAAAAAAAACAGTAAAATCCTCAGCTCTACCCACTGGTTACATCTAAATAAAAAACGACTAAAGTATTGCTTTAAAAAAACATTTTTAGCATATGTTTTTTTTCTTGAAAATAAGTATATGGAAAAAGAAAAGCAAAAATTGTTCCCAATGTTCAAATTCTGAATACTCACTCGTACCTAAATGTTAAAAGAATTTAAAATATGATTTTCTTTTAAAATATGGCTCAAATTTGTGCACAAAAAACAATTGAAGTGATCAATCGGTTCTAAAATATCCAAAAGTTCAATATTTAGTAGTAGGACAAGCTGTTTCATAAGAATAAAAGACTTTTTATTTAGCAAACAACATAAAAATGTCTCCAGTAGGTCAAGCAGTGATGCTATGAATCTGTTTTTAGAATGTGGGAGAATAAATGAGGTAAGAGAGATTAGATCTCCACCACAACGACAGTCAGTCTGTCTTCAGAGTGGCCTTCCAGATAAAAACTGTGACAATTTTCCCACAGCAGCAGATGAGGAAGTTAACGTCCAAAAACCGTGACTCTGCTTTAACTCTAGCTGGGATTCTAAAGAAATTTCCAACTCAGCCTGACTAACATATATGAGCGTAATGATGCAGAAAAGACCGGTCTAACAGGACACAAAGTGATTGTGACAACAAACGGAAAGGAGAGCTGAACACCAGCGGAGAGGCGCAGGCTGCAGCCAGGTACCAACAATGAAGCATAAACCAACAGGCAGAGGAAGTGAGCGCTGAACAGCAGCGGAGGATCCGCAAACAAACCCTTTATCTCGCTCTGTCAAGCACACAATGATGTCAGTCGTCCTGGACCCATTTGAAAGGCAAAAGGATGCAGATCAGGAGGAATTACTACTTCCTCTGCAGAAATGCATCCAAGTGAACTCTGTACCTGAAACCAAGTACTGCTCCTGAAGTCATAAGCTACTTTGGAAGCAGAAAAAGTCAATGCAGAGGGAGTAATATTAATTATTTCAGCAATATGACAATGTTAAACTGACTAGGGATGTTTTGACAACTAACAAAATTAAAATAAACCACAAGTTATAACAGGCGTTAGCATCTGTAATGATTACTAGCTTTTTCTTTTGACTGAACTCACATTTTGCTTTTGTGAATTATGTTTTTCAAAGTGCAAATCTAAAGCTAGCATGTTTACATTTAGTTTTGATATGACTTGTTGATAATTTGGAATTTCAGTTAATCACGTGTGAACAAAATCTATGTGACTGGCACGTTCTACAGATTTTTAATCAAACTACTTCAGCCTTTTCACACAATATATGAAATACATTAAACATTGTAAACTCGCAAATAATTAAATTCCTTTTACAAATAAGAAAAACATGTTATTGACAAAATGGCATTCTAGCTAAAACTTTGCTACTTGAGGAGTTAAAACATATTTACCAACAAAAGCTGTTTCTATCTTAATTGCAAAATCTATATATTGTGAACAGCAAATGGCCTTTTTTGGGTCTCTGTGCTCCAGCTAACAACTAATCGATTATAAAATTAGTTGATTATTTCAAAAACCGATTATACACGATTAATTGTTTCAGTCCTAGTATATTTTGCATAGTTTTCTATAAATTACTGCTCTGAATGTATTGTTTTCTCAGCAAATGGCCTTTTTTTGATCTGTATGTTCCAGTTAACAATTGATTATAAAATTAGTTGACGATTATTTCAATAATCAATTAATCATAATAAATCCAGTTAATTGTTTTTGCCTTATGTTATACAGTTTTCTTATACAGTTTTGGATTGATTACTGCTCTGCAAAGTGCCTTCTTTTTACTGTGTATACTCCAGTTAATGATTAATTGATTACTAAAGTAGTTGATTATTATTTTGACAATCGATTAATTACGATTAATACAATTAATCATTTCAGTTTTAAAATGAATAGTGCTCCTGAATTAGCTGCTTTGCAAATGCCAGTCAATTCAATTTATTTATATAGTGTCATTTCACAAGAGATTCAAAATTATAATTGGTCAAAAGGGGAATTATTCGGAAATAAGTTGAAGTCACATTACACAGAAAAATCCACAAATACTGAACTATTATTGGTGGGAATCCACTCTATTTTTAAAAGAAGGCTATCTGATAATGATACATTATTTCCCTGCTCCACAAAATGGCAAATAAACAGTAATGTTCAACTTACTGGTTTCATTCAGTTCAAAAAAGAAGTAAATCATTTTTAATTGAAACTTGAAGCTGCACATTTATTCTAAAAATTCTTCATAAATACAAAATAAAACTGTAATCTATAGCCAGAACTGGTGAGTGAAGGAAGCAGCTGCTGACATCCATCCAAACCTCAACACAATCACTTAGTGCAAACTGCATTACATTTTCTGTGTTAGCCAACACTCTGCAGTATCAAACAAACTGAACAAGTCATCATCAGATCGTTACTGTTCAGAATAATTCATGCTAGACGAAGCGTCTTTGCAGCAACATGGCTGCTGACGTCAGCCGCACAGTAAGCCTACAGTCTACCAGACTGATTTGAATTAAAGATGAGCTGCTGCTTCAGCTGTCCACTGCGCATACGTGCATGTATGGTTGACGGTGGGGGGGGTTGGGTGGGATTAACCCAGCGTGGTTCTTCATGTGGTCAGCGTGACATTTCCAGACACAAACTGCCATTCACACACAGACGAGGCCGTTAAATCCCCCTTAGACATGGCTACTCTGAGTCTGCCTATCAGCTGTCAGTCCTTGTGTTTCTTCATGTTTGTCAAACTTTATTAAACTTCACTTTCTCTTTCATGCAGGTACTCTAAAGTAGCCTGGATGCATGTTCTCTGTATTCACACAAGAACTTCCCCATTTTCTCATTAGCATGCAGACAACTGTGTGAACAAGTCCTCTGAGTTTTACACAATTCCTAAAGAAAATAACAGTCTAACACAAAGCTGGATATAATTACTGGCACACTTTTTTTTTCTGCTTAATTAGAACCATTCTGAAGGTTTTGTATTGTTCAGTCTAACCCAGATTTAGATTTTTAGACACAATTATGTGGGTTAAAGAGATGCCTGTAACATGACAGCTTAGAGGGGATCTATTATGCAAAACTCACATTTTGCAACTTTTTATTCTTCCATTTGGGTCTCAACTAAAACAGTCCAAGAACTTAAAAAATAGAACACCAAGCGGGGGTTTTGGTGTCTGAAAAACGAGCCATTTGAAAATCCTCCCAATTACTAAGTTACAATCCACTGGCTCTGCGCCGTTTCCTAGCAACCCAACCAGAGCTCCAGCATGTTTGGTCAGCTGGTTTTACCACTGTATAATGATTGCTAGAAAAGCATTTTATTGTTCACTTACAATTCAGAAACCACTTACTGCATTCTTCTTGGTTGTGCAGGAGGCTCAACTAATGCTTTTCAAAGATGTACGTCTGTATAATTGCCGATCTGTTTGAGGCCATTTATACTGTAAATGAGTCTAGAGGTGTGGCCAGCAGCAGGTCATTTGGATTTAAAGTGACAGTCCCTAAAACAGCTCAAAATAGGAAGAAATTACCAGATGAAAATCTTAAGAATGATTTTATGGGAAAAAGAAATCTAATGAATATGTTTTGTGTAGCTTTATAGACCTGCCCTAATTTGTTAAAGAAGCATAATAGGTCACCTTTAACCTACTGATAAGCAATACATTTGGCAGGAAGTCATTTACTAAAACTATTACCATCTCTAAAAGGATTATACTGAACACAATAGTGAGCATAAATACACATTTAAACTGTAGCTGTCCTTCTGTTCTGCAAATATACAAGCAGTGGTTTCGTGTAGCAGTGCCACACATTCTTTCCCTGGGGGCAGCTCCCCTCCAGTTGTAATTACTGTTGGCATGTGGGAAACCAGCAGCACCCCACTGCAGTTCCAGAGCCACGGTTTAAGGTCACAACCCTTCGCTGCAGCACTGCATGGGCCGCATTGTCCATCGACCGAAGCGCAAAGGTGAAGGGTCATGCAAGGCTGCAGGATCTCCATGCAAGCGTCGTCTGACAGAACCAGACAAATGTGAAATGGGCAGAGAGAGGATGAATGGCTTGATTCTGCTACAGTATGCTGAGCTGTCAGGGAGGGAACAAACCAGCTGTGTTTGCAACACTGAAACAAGCCGGGCAACTTATGAGGAAGAGTAGCAACTCAAGGACATGCAGTACCTTGCAAGCATTTAAAAAAAATAATAAAATAAATCACATTGTGTTTTTTACAACCACCGAATTCAATACATTTTATTCAACTTAATGCCAATTTTAGAAATAAGAGGCAGAAAAACTGATACATGAGTTTGTGTTTAGCCACTTAAGTTTTCAACTCCTCTTTCCCTGTATTTAACTCCATCCAGCCGTCATGTCCCCACTTGGTCACCACTGCATAATGCTGCCACCACCATGTTCCACTTAGGATAGTTTGTTTGCTAATTAAAATACAACGAAGTTTGTATTGCAATTCGCCACTCAGTCCAAACCGTTCTTCAACAGAATCATTATTTCTTAAGAGGGTAAACTTGCCAAACTGGGACCACTGGTCAAATTCCAGCGAAACCAA
The DNA here is from genome assembly GCA_903066815.1 of Brachyrhaphis roseni. NCBI lineage: Eukaryota > Metazoa > Chordata > Actinopteri > Cyprinodontiformes > Poeciliidae > Brachyrhaphis > Brachyrhaphis roseni. The sequence continues at coordinate 36,182 of CAEFZY010060071.1, read as the reverse complement.
ACTGAAAAAAAAGTGAAACCTCGTAGCCCAAATGTTCGTGTAAAACCCGCTGCCAAACCGCAGTGAAAATTAAAACTATTCAGTGGTTTTACAATTAAAGGGAAACCTATAATAAAGCACTGAATAATTATAGCTATAATAATTTAATCTTAAATCACAAGGTTTGCAGGTGGTTCTCATCTCCCTGTCAGGTGAAACCAAACTTGCACAACAGGTGGGCGGACGCTTAAAAAGAGCTATTTTTCATGTGTTCCCGGCATAAACTGCAACTATTTCAGAGGTTACCTTGCTGTCTGTGACTTTGCCGGGAGGTTTTTTGAAGAAAGATGTCCTGGCGGTGAAGAAGTACTCCTCGGAGTCTTCCTCCAAGCTGCTGTAGCCGCTGCTCATCGTGCTATTCCACGTCATTTGCGGGCAAAACTTCCCGACGCGGAACCGGTCGCATTAAAACTCCCCTTTTGAAATAACAATACCAATAAAATAAATACATAAAATCCCCCGTAGCTGATGTTAAAGACAAGCTCCTGACACAAGACCTGTGGGTGTCTCTGTCCGTTAACTGGTGATTCCCTCCGTTAAATCCTCTCCACTGTCTCCCAGTTCCTTGTCTGCTTCTTCGGTCACTGGAATAAGTCCGCCGGTATGGCCGAAACTCGTTCAAATTGTTCCATTTTAAAACGCCAAAAACCCAACCGACTTATTTTGCGAAAAAATACTCCTCTCAGTAAAAATTAACCTATAATTTTAACTGTAAGAAAGGGGGAAAACCACGAGAAGCTCCAATCATTCGACGTCTCCTCTGACCGTTTGACTGTTGAATGTGCGACTCCCCTGTGACAGCCAGCCAGCTACAGTGAAGCCCCGCCTACTACAAGAATCAAACCAATCACCTGTCTTAACATTTTTACTAAGCCCGCCCCATGCAAGCAACAGCCAATCACAGAATTGATGGCTATTTTAAGTCTGGTTAAATATTCAAAACAAAATGGGTGTAAAAATATACTTAAATTTAGGCTATTTTTTTTCTTCTTAAAATGTATTTTTTGAAATCAAATTTTAATAAAACTGCGCTATTCTTTAAATGAATTTATTACATTATTATAAAACCACAACTCAAAGAAAAAATAAAATAAAATAAAATAATGTTATTAGGAAACTCACTGGAAAAACTGACTGGAAGTACAAGTTCTCACATTTTGTTGAGAGCAATCATGAAGTGGAGGAAAATGATTTTATTTTGTTAAACAAGTGAAAATCTGAAGGGAGGGGTTTCCATTTTTATTCTGCCCCATTTACTCAGAAGAACCCTAAATAAAATTTAGGGCAGTGGTGTCCAAAATCAGTCCTCAAGGAGAAGTATCCTGCATAACTTTACAAAACCTTTAGTGTATAGATTAAAAAAAAAAAGAAGCTGTAATTGCAGCAAAATATGGTTCTACAAAAAGTTTATGAAGCACAAATGCTCTTGCAAGACACTATAGATATAAAACTTAAAAAATTATACAATACCGTGTCATAAAAGTTGGCTAAAAGATGTCAAACTATAGATGTGCAAAACTAGCCCAAAAAACTAGCCCAAAAAATTATTGAACCACAATGAAGCCACACCCACTGTAAGTTATGAAGAAATCACTAGAAACTGATGCTAAAAGCAAAGCTGCAACAAAAAGAAACCCGTTGTGCATGTTTTCTGCACAAGTGAGTGAGTGTTACTTCACATACCCAGAGGCAAAAAGAGCCGTTTTCTTCACTTCTGTTCAACAGGAGTAGATTCACTTAAATCTCAGTAAATCCAACAAATAACAACAAATCCCAACAGAAAGAGAATAAAATTACAACATTACTGAAAAATGCTACATTAAAAAAGGAGAGGACTGCAGACAACTATTTTGGAAACAGAAAGGTAAGAAAATCTTGTTTTACCTCGATTGCATAGTTATAAAACAAGTTCTTCTTCTGAAGCAACCTTTTTCTCATTCCATTCTTGACCAAAATTACAAACTCAAATGGTTTTAAATGTCGACTTGTGTCTGAACGTTTAATCTATTTGCCTTCTTTGGCATCTAAAATGTTCCCCAAACATTTTAGATGATTTTTAAACATTTCATACAACATTTATCTGTGGCTTTAACCAGAAACGGAACATTTTTCATTTAGGTAGATGGTCAGATTCAGTTTCGGTTCCTGAATTTATTAGAACATAATCCTCCTTTATATTTCGCTAATTACTGGTGGGCAAAATTGACTTTTTTTGCAATATTTGGTGGTACTACTGTGATAACAAACTTATTTTTTAGGTAACTATAAGACTGTGACTGCATTGCGCAGCATTCACAGCGCCACAAACACAAATATTGTTCTTGAAAAACATTTGAAATAGACTTCTTCAAGACGTCACTTACTTAAAAAGTGTGATTTGTATCAACGAACTGGACATGGTAACTGGATAATCATATTTTCAAATTAATTGATATTTAAAGATGCTCTTCTGGACCAAACAATGGAGAAAGTAGCAAAAATACATTCCAGAACAAACTGTCACTTTTGTTTTTTATTTACCATTAATAGCTGAACTTTATCATGGCTGCAAAACAAAATTCTTATCATTGAAACAAGTTTTTAATAGACTATAATCGTCTTCTGAACATCGTTATCTCACATAATGTCATAAATTAAATATACAAAATGTAAACTGGTACCAAAATAGTAGAATTACATAACATTTAGCGAGAAGATACACTTACTGTTGAGTTTAAGTGGTTTAAATCACATCAGGGAATTTATTTATATTTAACCACGTTGTATAATAGCCTCCTGTGACATTTTTATGTAGCAACAGCTAAGGTAAATTAAAGTCGCTCTGTTTTCGGTCACCTTTATTCATTATAGAACAGGATGTTAAGATTCTTGGTATTAAACTGTTTGTGTAGCAACCCACCCAGCTGCAAAAAAGCCACAAAATCAGAAAAGCAGGTTCAGGTGCAGAATCTATGCTACATCTGCATTAAATCAGGCCTAACCCAATCTCACACATGTACACACTCATACAGCAGAGGGAGCGTTACATGCACACGAGCGCTAATTTAAAACCAGGGAGGGTAGAAAAGAGACCAAAATAAATATGCCTCGTGTGGGTCAGCCAAACCAAAAACTGGTCTTTTGAAATACAACACAGCAGAGATCTACTCAAAACAATCAGAGTGCTCAGATCAGCATTGCTTCAGTGGACCGCCCAGCGTCCGGCGGGACATGAAAACTTCACAGGACATTCTTTCTTTAAATAATAATAATTCATAGCTTTTAGAGTATGAATCCAGGAGTTAAACAGATTTTAAGCTCTAATTACCACAGAATAAGTTTCACCTTAACTGTCCAAAGATGTTAAGATTGTGCACAAACACATAATGTCTGGAATCAGCTTCTAAAAACTCCTGGTATTATTTCATTCAATAGCAGCTTTTTACTCATAAATATTCAGGAAATCCTAGTTTAGCTGAAACTAGAGATGCAATCCCAATAAACTGAGAGAAGTGCAGGAAGATGTGCTCATTGTGTTAATCTGCTGTTCAGTGATGTTGGCCTGGAGCCAGTTGGGTTAAACATTACTCGAATTCCAGTAAAGGCAGCTTTTAACTAGAATACACTGGAGTGGATGATGACATGTTGCCCTTTTGGAAAACTCAGCATTTAGGTAGAGACAGACACTGTCCAGGAATAGACAGTAATGCTACAAGATGTAAACACAATCGCAGACCTGAGACAACAACACATTTTACTCAGGGTTTCCCCCTGTGCATCATAAGCCTGGCGGGCCACCAGGCTTTACTTGTGCCCCCACCATGCTAAGCATTGCTTATTTTTTAAAATCTTTTTAAAATGTTTGCCTTTTTTGTTTGCTGGTGTTCATGTATCAATCTTTTAATAACACATAATTATTGAGTGATATTTTCAAATGTCTTGTCAACTCTAAACATTTTTTAACTGAAAAACACGACGGGTCGCTGGATGAATGACTGCACTAGCACCCAAACACCAGGCTGAGCAGGTTTTCTGGGGGAAACCTCGGTACTAAACAATAAAATGTCCCAGCAAATATTGCAATATGCAATAATATTATTGTTTTGAAACCATAAACAAAATCATTATGCTAATAAAGCTGATTATATTATTATTAATTGGTCTTTGAGAGTTTCACCCCACCAAAAAATTTAACATTTTGTAGAGCACACTTAACATTTAACTAAGATATTTTCAATATCAAAAATAAAACACAACAACCAAGAACAATAAATAAAACGTAATAAAAACCACTTAGAGCCTGAATCATAAATAAAATGGACTATTATGTTTCCGTAAACAAAATTACCATTTAAAAATAATAAAAATTATGAAGCTCATTTTAGTTTATCATGTGATTGGCTGCGTATTGTGAATCATTTGACAGCTTTAAATTTTGTGAAACCCTTTTCTGAGTTCTGTTATAGCTATTTACTCCTCTATTGTGTCCATTTTAAATATTACAGAGAAATTATAATTGGGTAAAATTGGTTTGAATAGGTCCAAGCTTTACAAAAAACTAAAAAAATTGCCTCACAATTCTGCTTTGTTTACATTTTGGGTCAAATTTATTTTATTTTTACTGCCTCAAAATGGTGAGAATGGCCATTGTTGCTTTAATTCTAGAGAATAAATTGATTATAAATATATAGCAGGTATTTATATAGTGGCCAGTTTTTTAAAAATGAAACTTGCCAAAAGTGCAGACCAATAATCTTAGATATTTCTGCAGCTGTGCAGCATTATTAGAGCAAAAGGACAAAAGTGGAAAAACTTTGAGTTTCAGACGATAACGAAGCTCTCAAACTCAGTCAATGTCTTTCTACTTTTAGATGAATCCTTTGTCTAACAAATCTGATCTAAATGCCTGAATTATATCCACAGAAAGCAGTCATGCTCTGCAGAGTTATGATAATGACCTAATTATTTAAATTATGATGTTGAAGCAGAATCCGATCTAACGGTTACAGACGTCAGAAACTAGTGGATTAAAGAAGTGAATGTGGATCAGTGGGATCAAACTTTCAGCCTGGAAACAATCTGGGATCCCCAAAACGAGATAAGGTCCGATCAAAACTACGAAAGACCCTCATAAAGGCACAAAGGACCATTGAGAAATGATTTAGGACTTCTACTCATACTTAACATTGCTACAAAGACTGAAACGTAACTCAGCCATGTATTCAGAGACGTAGTGACGAAGAGGTCTGGACATAAGAATGCTGTTAGGTGAGATAGATGATCTGTAGCTCCTTCTGTTACACATTACACACATTCCTCTTCTGACAAACCGGTGATGTTTCCAACACAGCCTGCAGCTCTGATCACAGACTGACGGTGAAACTGGGAGCTGCACCTGAGTCACCAACCAATCACTTCCTCAAGGTATAAGAAACCAGCAGAAATTAGAGTTTTTCTGCTCATTTTTAATGTGCTGGAAGGATTTTAGTTGGAAAAACTAGATGTAGGCTGTAATTAAGTGTTAATCAGATAGAAACTGAGGAAATGACAGGTTCTTTAATTCAGAGTTTTTGCACGATTGAGTCATTTTTGTCTTATAAACCAACACTGAGGTAAAGAGGGCAGGCAAGAAAATTCTCTAACTAGTCCTAGGTCAGGTCTAAAAGGTTATTAGTGGGAAATAACTGAGAAATCAATGATAAAGCCCAAGAGGAAAATGAGGGACACAAAGTCTGGTTGGATGTGAGTGTGAACGCTGTGGGATGCACTTTACACGTACAAAATGTGTGAGTAATGACTTAAATAATACCGGCTTGTGAAAATCTGTCTTCAGGAAAATGCTTAAAAATAAAGAGTAGCATGAAAAGGTGTATAAATGCCAATACAGCAGTTAGTGCAGTCTGTTTTCATGCTGCCATAGAGCGACCGTTGGAATCTACACCCATAAAATCCAGCACAACTACCTTCACTTATTGATCTGTAAATGATTAGATGTTTAGCATTGTTATTTTAATTTAACTGAGTTGTGTTTATTTGAAGCTTAGCCGTCAGCCGTGAGTCGTTAGCACAGAGCCTGAGTCGTTTGTAAGGAGACGTGAGTCGTTAGCACGGAGCTATCAGTAAGTGTCCTTATGACAAAAACTGGGATGTTTACTACCAGTTACCTTCGGGGTGCTGACTAACATCGTAGTTCCCGTCCATCAGTTTCATTTAACTGGACGTGAGGTGGGCTGCAGTCCATGATCTATTTCTTGCACTATTCCAGACTCCTTTTTGATTTTGGAAATGTAATAAATTGAATCCCGCCCTCTGTATGTTCTGGGTAACGGCTGTTGGGATTGCATATTGCGCACTGACAACTGGGACCTTGATCATCTATTATTTTCCTCAAAATCTCTCCGACTGCAGCGTGTTTTCTATGATAGATACTGTCAATATTGTCGGAGGACTGTACTTGGAACGCTGATTGGTCAGCTGCTGGCAAGTGCCCTGGAATGATTGGAGGAGGATTGCTTTAAGTCAGCATGGGGGCGGAGCCGGCGTCATATTCGAAGGCCACTACGCCGTTACCTAGCAACCCCAGTGGAGTCCAGTCCGGTTACCTGGAAACCCAAGAGGAGCTCCAGAACGTTTGGTCAGCTGGTTTTAAGAAAAGTGTTTTATTGTTGACTTGCTACTCAGAAACCACTTTTTGCATCTTTGTTGGTTGTGCAGGAGGCTCCACTTCTGCTTTTCAAATATGTACTACTGTATAATTCTGTGTTCTGCCACACTTTTATTTAAAATGTTCAGATATTTTAGAGCTCAAGAAGATTAACCGACATCTACCTCATGTAAGTGCCATGCTCTCTTGTCGTTCCTGTTTTGAGGAGATGCTAAGAGAAATGGGTTTCTGTGTTGATTTAAATATCAAATTAGTCTCTTGTATTTTAAAGTTAATTTGTAATTTGTCTGATTTATGCTATAAACAGACAAATGACACTACTAAGTTAGTAGTGCAATATATATTTTTACGTTTTTATTAGGAAAAATAATAAACATTTTGTAAAATTGGCTTGAAATGAATTTAATAGTGCGTTGTCAGTCATTTCTTGATGTTTTTACATATACTGTTCATCCAATTTGCTGGGTTTATTTATTTCACCAGTTTTTCATTTCCTGACAAAAGTGAATAAGTCAAGGACTATTTGCAACTTTGATTTTAATGTTTTCTGTCTGACTTATCCGGTACAATATGTTGGGATCTCCTTAGGGTAACAATCTGTTCATGTTTTTTCTCTGAAACTCTGTAAGTGTAAACGTCAAAATATCTGAATAATTTAATGTACAGACGGTTTTCAGGAGCAGATGTCAGCCCTTAACTGTATTTGGCTGCTTTTAAATTAAGTTTATCTAGTCTGTTGCATCTGCTGCCTGATTAAATTACCCTATATTGGCTAATTTGGAGCACATAGACTTTAAACTTTCAACCTTTTTTTAAAAAAATGCATCAGTTTGGGTTTCACTGGAGTGTTTTAAAGTCTAAATGCTGCTTTTTCTGGGTTACAGTAGTGAGGTCCTGTGGGAAAAACAGTCTGCGGCTAAATGTCTGGTTAAAAATTAATCCGGTTTAAAAGCAGACAGACCTCATTGTGTCCTGGGTGATGGGACAGAAAGCAACGTAGAGCCACCAGGTGGACATAAAGCAATAAAACAAACACATGGAGGTTTTCTCAACGAAACAAAGTAAAGTCAAATTCCTTTTGGCTTTCATGGAGGGAAAAGTCAATCTACATTTCTTCTTCTTGTACTTCTTCTCTTTCTCCTTATATTTAAAATGTATTTATTTGCGGCATTTGTTTTCAAAGTCAATAACAGAAAAATAGCAATAAAACCAAAGGATATGGCATCATGTTTTTATTAATTTGTAAATATTCCAGGAGGAGGAAGTTGGGAGGAATGAATGGGTTTGCATTTTAATTTAGGAAAGTAATTATATGCCTGTTTCTGAACATTTAGAATAGAAAAATTTGTATTCTGTTCCATTGATTTCCTAAACGGAACAAAAATGTATGAAAATTTACTTTATGTAACATGTTATTGGCTGTTTCCCCTGACCAAATCATTACACAATTTGACATTTTGGAAATAAATTTGGGCAATGGAAAGACGCAAATTTAGAAATTGCTCTTGCTTTTGTTTTTTTCATAATTTTCGCTTCATACGGTTTGTTTCCTGGGTGCAGTGGGTGAAATTTGAAGTCTCAATTTCACTCAAGAGTTAAAACTTTAAGACATGTATCACACACAATGCTGGATTTTGTTACGGGCCACATGGGCAGTTGCTCAGAGTGGCAATAGAAAGCGGGGCAAACTAGCATCAGAAAAAACAAAAACAACACATCTGTCAGTTGGGCCTTGAACGTGATTTGTGTCAGACTGTCCTCCATTTTAAACACCAACTGGAGGTACAGGTGCATTGCACAAGGTGAATAAATATAATTAAGGTGGATAACCTGAAAGTACAGTAAATATTTTCATCAGGTTGGCTATCATTTAATCTAGAAATATATTCCCCACTCTAACCAGGTTTGTGGTTTATGCTACAAACAGACAAATGGGAGGGTTGGCAAACTTGCATACCGACCCTGATGCTTAAGAGCTTACCTTGTGAGGCTCTTTGTGTTCAGGAGTATTTATTAGTGGGGAGTGGTTTCTTTTTTCAGCAGGAAGGTGTGTTTGTGGTCTAATTAAAAGGTAGGGGGTTTGAGTCCCTCACAGCTGCTTTAAAGATGGGAAACAACAGATGGGGATTTTACTCAGGGAACTCCCCTCAACTTCTTTCACTTAGTTAATAATTAACACTATTTAGACCTCATACAAATCTGTCTAAACTGCAACAGAGAGGTCACGATTTTATAGGGATAGCTTCAGACTTCTCAACAGGGTTTGTGTTTGTTTAATTTACTTAAACAAATTCAGTATTTGATCAATCTGGAGGAGTTCAAAGCAAGATTTTTAAAAATAGGTTTAATATTTTTTTTAACATGTCTTCAATATGTATGCAAGTATAAGTCAATCTAAACAATAACATGAAAACAGGATTTATAACTAGATTTTAAACTCTTTTGTTTATTTTATGTATTGTTTCTCAAAATAATAATAAAAAACTCACATTAACACATGAGGAATAAAGATGTCACAACCAAATGGATTAAATAATCCTAAAATAATCAAACATCAGGCTGCTAGTCCTGACTCTTCAAATAAATTATGCATAATTGGAAAGACAAAGTCTAATTGCAACTAAAAATATATAATAATTACATATATTTATAAATACTCATTGTACACAAAATTAACTCAATAAGAGATTTTGCCTTTAATCTTCTATTTAATTAAAGTTTGGAAAACTGCAATTCAGCCACCATTGTTGCAGAGAAAAAAAGAGTAAACAATTTTTTTCTCTAAATTATAACTGAAGGCTTTATGTTTAACATAAAATAATTTTTTATTTGTCTGAATTTATAGTGAGACCAAAATGAAAAAACTTTCCTTAATCTTTCTACATGTTGCATGACAACCACAACTTGCTTTGATGTATTCTTTAAATGGTTTTAAGAGCATTTAGAAATAAAAATATGTTTTTAAAAGGTTTGTCAATATTATATTTATGTTCCAGAAGTGGATCAGCTCCTCTGTCAGGATATTAAATAATGTACTGAATTTTTTACAGCTTGATTTTGCGTCAAATGTCTCAAATTGGCTTTAATCTGATACATTTACCTCAATTTTATTTTTTATTTAGCACATCCGTCTGGCCTTCAATCATACGTTAGTTGAATCAGTGCTGAATTTCTGTACTGAGTCTCAGACAAATTCAGAGACAAATGCATAAATCAAACATGATGAATTCGGTTTGTTCAACATGAGAAGATGCCTGCAGTGTATTCTTTTTTTAATTTGGACTCTGTGGTTCCAGAACGTGTCCCAGCACACTGTGATCTCCTGCAGGGTGTGCAGCCCAGTATTTTACCCTGACAGACAAAACACTGAGTGTCTCCTGATCAAAGAGCAGAGGAATGCTGCCGGAGGATCACACACAGGCCCGGTGTATCGCATAATCACAGACAGAGAGCCAGAGATGAAGGATTAAACACAAACAGTTGCTGGAGAAGAAGATGCATTGAGAGTAATGATGCATTAATGCGCATTATGAATTGCCAACCAACTTAAACAACAGAGTAGATGTACAGCTATAACCAGACACACACCTAAATGGGCAAAACAATTTTGTTTGTATCGCAAGTCATATGTTCAACAACCAGATGTTACCACTGGGAAAGACAATGAAGAAGAAGACATCAAGAAGTGGTAGGAGGATCAAGGCGCTGCTTGTTTTTTAATGATTTATTGTGTGAACAAATGTATTCATGTGTGATTTTAATTATGTTTTTTATTTAATGGCAACTTATATATTTTTTTATATTAGTTAATAGCAACAAATATTTGCGCACCTTTATAATGGAAACACAGCTACAGAAGCTTGATTTGTCCCTCTGGAGAACAGATTTCCACAACTCTTGAGTCTACAGAAATAGTTTTACACCACTTCACTCAACGCTTTGATTAACACTTGGTGATGTAAGTCTGGGATGAAGCTTCTCAAACCAGTTTAACTCTCATTTGTGTGGCCACCAGACATTTACAACACTGACATTTCCATTTTTGTTTGCATTGCTCTTTGCTTGTAGGATTTAAATAGTGGTGCAATAGACAGTTTTTGTTTTTTTTTCCTATCCTATTAAATTATCAAATAGCATCCAACATGGCAACCTTTGTTGCAGTGTTTTAAATTGGTCTTGATCAATAGTTTGGCAGAGTTTCTAAACATTTTAAAATCTCCATAACATTTTCTGCTGTAATTGAAGAAGATGGTAGAAAAGAAATACTGGTAGAAATATCAGGCCTCCACAGCAGATGAACAAATTGGTTGTTTTTTTCTGCTCAGCACTGATTTTTGATGAAGAAAAGCTGCAGGTCTGAACTGAAGGGAGTCTCAGTGCAGTAACACCAAATCAGCAAAACTCTAAGTCAAAAGTCAAACTTACACAGACTCAGCTGCCGTGCCAAGATAAACATTTCTGACTCTCCCAACACAATCTTTTATTATCCTTTTTATACGCTCTTCATCAGGAATTTCAACTTTTTAAAATAAAACTTATCAAAATATACACCTGAAGCAAATTTAACTTTATGGTTTAGTTCTTTCCCTTCTGTCGCTTTATCAAAAAACACAGACGCCTTTGTATTTAAATATCTTCCTTTTGGTTTCATCTTGTTGCTTTAGTCTGAAGCCTGAAAGCGTTCATTCAGCACTTTATGTTGTTGACAGCAGGACCACGGTGCAAGAAGCCTGAATGAATGCTGAATGTGGGTCATTTACAGTGAACTCTTATCCAAGCCAGACGGTTTCTTGGATAGAGATCATCTAACAGGATAAGGACAGGACCTGAGTTAAGTACAAACAAACAAAAGCCGTGCAACATGACAGATAGCAGTTCACTGGGGAGTCCCACCCTGATGGGTATCTAAGTTTTCCTCTGAACCACCAACAAAAAACAGGAAAAAAATACTTCTTCCATTCATGTAGAGGAGAATATACTGGGTTAGAGTTTTGAGTTGACAGATCTGCGGATCTGGTTTAGACTTTTATCTTGAGCAAGTAAACACAACTGTAAAATATCTGGGTTTGTAGATTCCCAGTGGGCAGTTTGAGAAATTTTCAAAGAATAAATGTAAACAATGCAGCTGAGGAGAAAGGTTAAGCATTAAATACAACTTGCATCTTTAGACTGGTTAGCTACCCATTGCTGCAACAACTATTGTTATAGTAGCTTTAACTCATCAAAAAAATACTCAAACGTATTAATTATACTAACTATCTGCTTACATTTATTTTAACAAAGAAATAAAAAAGATATAAAGAACAATATAGCCAACTGGGATTCCAAACTTTTCTAACTTCTTGTTGCAAATAATTGTGCTACATGCTAATACTAGCTCAAATATAGACGAACCCTTGAAATTCTACATTATCGACAGCAGAAAGACAGAATGTTAAAAAGAAGATTAAAAAGCACCATGCTCATGAAACATATTTTGTTGGGTAATTATTTTTTCCAGTTCTATTGTAGTAATTATTCTTTCTCTGTGCTGTTATATAACCTTTTTTCATTTCATTATATTAACTATAAAAGCCCTTCATTACTCTAACACTGTTGTGAAAATTTCTATCCAACTTTATTCAGTTTAATTTAGAACTAAATTCAACAAATTCTTTGTTTGCTTGATTTTAAACATCCACCACTTAAATGAAGGACATTAAGTTATTTAGGGCTAGTCCAAGACCTGAATATGGAAAATTTTTAATGAAGATTTCCCAGTTAATAACTTGAAATTGCCTCAAAGGACACATATGGCAACAAGAAGGCTACAGCAGTGAATGTTGATGAAAAACAATATTCTTGAAGCTGAAAGAAATGTAAAAAAACAGCCGAACTGCAGGATACCATGAATCAGCCAGGTTACATTCTCAGTGGTTTGGTTCACATTAATTAGACAGTAAAAAGCATCCATTAGCACACAGTGACAATGGCACACATGGGGGCTCGTCCGGGATCTTAATGGACATCTTAATGCCTTTAACATTACAATTGTATGAAAGGAAACATGGCGAACTTGGATTTGATGAAAACAATATAAGAAAAATCACAAGCTCACCAGGTAGCAACCATTTGGCTCAAAAACAAATCTTTATAAAAGATTTGTTAAATGTGGGGGCAAATAGCAATAGCTATAAAAACATAATTGTTGACAATGTCAAAATGAAACACTGTATATTTACTGTTACAGAAAGATTTACATCTATATCATAAAATATCTCTGCTTTGATACATATGTTTTATCTCAGAATAACAGTTGGTGATGTTGCACATGTTAGCTTCCAAAATTGAAGAGGAAATCAGAAGGACCCATCTGCTGGTGGGTCTCTAAGCTGCAGACAAGTGTCCTGTTTCAGCTGATGATGTTAGAGCTTTGTTTGTCAGACTGAGGACTTAATCCCAGACAATCCATAAAAGATTACAGTTCAAAAGTGAGTGTTATATTTCATCTCTGTCACTCGTTCTGCTGTTATGCAAATGTATTTTCTGTTTTATTACAGTCCTTAGGTAACTAACTGTTTGAAATGTTAACTTTAATTTTGCAGTTTAAAAATCTATTCTGATTTAATGTTTATTATTAGAAAATTGAACAGCAAAAGAAACTGTTCTCCAGGTGATTGCAGATGAAAGTGATGCTAGCATAGATTGGTGGTTTTAATTAAATCATTGGTTTATATTAAGTTATTAAATTTACTTTTTTTTCCTCTAAAGGATGTCCTAGCTCTAGCTGAGACAATACTTTTGTTCAAGCAGCCAAAAAATAGGAACTGGATCTCTTTAAGGACACCAGAATGATGCCTTTCAGAAATTTTAAAACAGCCCACATTACCTAGCAACCGAAGTGGAGCTCCAGCACATTTGGTCAGCTGGATTTACCAATGAAGACGAGCGTTTTGTTGTTGACTTTGCACTACTCAGAAACCACTTTCTGCATCTTGATGCTCTGCTGTCCAAGTTGTGATTAATTATGTCGTAACAATACTTTCCCACCGTGAGGTTCTTTCCCACAGGATAAGAACCTGGCACACAGGCAATAAGGCTGGGTGAGGTCTCATGAGATGCTAAAGGAAGCCCAACAGCAGCCAGGTTATTTAAGTATTTTATCAGATGTTTTTGGCATGTTTAACACCGTACACACCACTAAAATCATTTTTAACAACAGAGTTTTGTGTGCTGTTTTTTGTTGGTTTCCTGGAAAGCTCCAGAGTTTTTTAATCACTTCCAGACTCAGATAAATTAAGCAACCAAAGTAAAAGACCTTTTTTAGAAAACTCATGGGACATTGCCCTCTGTGTTCACTCTCGTTGTTTCTTCCCATCTGTGATGGGTTTGGTTTCTCTTGTGCTTCTGTGTTTGTCTTTCCCAGCTCACAGGAAGTTAATTTTATTCTCTCTTTTGGCTCCTTGTCAATCATTTACAGGATCTGCCTGCATTTAAATCAATCGCATAGCAGGAGAGGAACATCAGACAGTGTTACATGTGTATTTTTTCACAGGTTTTAGTATATTTTCATTAGGTTTACTTTTGAAAAATCTATTAAATTGATAAACAATCTCAAATAAAGGAATGCTCTATTTTTAGGGGGACAAGCCAAAGTGGAGAAGAGCTACAGCTTTAGACCGTGACTTTATGTAATATATAAATGAATTTAATTTCCAGGATTTAAAATGAGTTATCATCTATGTATTCTTGTGTTCTCAGTATTTGTTGTGTTCAGGTTTCATGTGCTGCACATTAAAGGCAGATGATTGAATTGACTGTTAATTCTATTAGTGAGTTAGTGGTTTATATTAAGCAGACATTTCCTCCTAACAAGGTTTATGGACCATGGTCAACGTTTTGAACTGTATCTGCACAATGGCTGACTTTGTTGCTTATTGTAGCATTTCTATTTATTTATTTGCAGCTGAATTATTTTTAGCCCGATTCATTGATGGATCTTGTGAGGATGTTTTTTAAATTATAGCAGGTGGATTTTTAAGGGTGATAAAAGAGTCACACTGTAGTTCTTAACATGAATACAGCAACACTGACATGACTTTCATACATGCAGTTACTGTAAACTGACACAGGTCTGAGTGAATATATGTAAGTGTAAATCCACAAGTGTTGATAGATGTTCACATACTGCAGAGAGCACAACCGATTAACTTATCCTTCAGATATATATAGGTGTGTGTTTGGTTGGTCGCTTAGTTGGAGTTTTGGCTGAATGGATGGAAGACTTGTTGGATAATTTCTTAGTCGGTCAGATGGTTGATTGGATAATTTTTTAGTTGGTTGGTTGGGTTAAGGTAAAAGCCACATGAAGCAACGGGTGGAGCAGGAGAGGTGGAGAAGGAAGAGCAAACCCAACAAAACCTTCAATAGGCCCAGAATTGGTCTTTTCTCCTCAACGGTTTCATATTTAACATCTAACATTAATTCCTTGTCTTTCTCTTTCAAACTTTATGATCAAAACTTGGTTTAAAGTAAAACACATAACATAAAATATATTCTTTTTTAAAATTACTGTTGTCTCTTTGTGGTGGTTTTTATGAGAATTTGCTGCTATTGTGTTTTTACATGGAAATAAAACCCAATATTAAAAAGGGACATTAAAACGCTAAGAGAAAAATAAAGAATTTGGCTGAATTTAAAACTGTTTAATGAAGTAAATTCTGTCTAAGAATACTCTAACTCACACACCCAGGATGCATCACACGATAAGAATGGTGTTTCATTCCTAACGGACAGCTGGGCGTGCATCCCTTCTGGTTTATCATGGCGTAGTTTTCCAGCTCACAGTATTCTATTACAGCCACATTTTTCTCATTTTAGTAACTTTAGCAGTTATTTTATGTGTCAGAGCTCTTATATAAGCTGCAGAGATTCTTTTCCTTTCAGGAAACAGTTGCAGGATGTGTGACACAAGCACACAGAAACACCAACATTCAAGAATTCAAGTCAGATAGTTTATCTTCATATACACAAATTACACAAAAACAGGAGGATTTTTGTCTGCTTTGACCACTATACTACAGTTTTCAGTAACTCAAATTTGCCTCCATTACTTTTCTGGTCTGGATTTTTGATTAAAAACTGCAGTTAAAGGGTCTCTTTAAAGCGCTACTTTTTAAAAATGTATTTAAAATCGAACTAGGTTCTAAAAGGTCTCAGACTTCACACATTACCTCATCCTGACACGATTTATCACCTTAGAGACCAACGTTTCACCTTTGTGTTTACAACACATCAAACCCGTTGATCTGCCTGCTGTGGTTTTGGCTCTGCTGCTGCTGCTCAACACTGATGTGGTTTTATTCCTCCTGCAGAACCAGGATTATCTCAGCACATTTCCAACCAGAGCTGAACACATTCACGAACCGTGCTGAGTAATGCTGAGTGCAGCATTGTGGTCCATTCATAAAAACATGCTTTTGTTGTGTGAGGGTGTGTGGTTGCAGGCAGCTGTGTTAGCTCTACGGATGGCAACGTCTTTAAAACCTCATTTACTGCACATGTGCTGCAGAAATGCTGAAGTAGGGTTTAGTTATTGCTAATATGACCGGAATAACAAAACAATAAACTAAAACTTACTGGAAAAAGTTCAACACAATGCCTGATGGTTGCATCTTCTCATTTCTAAGATTATTGAACTATTTCAAAAACTGTCTGTGGTTGTTGTTGATCAAAATTAAAATCTTTGAAAATATTAACTGATTTAGTAAAATTATCTTTTTTCCCTGTGTAATAAATAACGACCGTATTGCTTGTTAAAGCAGAAGATAATAGTAAAAATCTCGAGAGGCAGAATGTTTTACTACAGCACCATCATGTGGCGACCCCGGGTTACTACAAAATGTTCAATTTTAGTAAAATTACACCAGCTTCATTCCAGTTTAAACATTATTTGACTATCTGGACCTTTTATCTGATAAATAATTGACAAAGTATAAACCTAACTTGAAGTCCTGAAAGTTGCAGCACCCAAACGTCTTCTTGAGAAATGTAATCTGGATGCTTCTTAATCAACACATTTTCTAGTTTTAATAAATTATTTCTTTTAATCTATTCCGGTTTCTACAAATTAAGCAAATAATGTGAAATAATCACACTGTAAAAGTTTAAAATGCATCTCCCTGCTGTATTTGAGACAGCTGATTGGGTCTGTCGCAATAAGCAATAAATCAATTAATCACACAATAAATTAAGACGAACTCAATAATTTCCATTTGCATCTTTTCTCTTTTTCTACCACAAACTGGATGACAAAAGTCTTCAGTTTGGTGCTTTGGTCTCAACTAGTTCTTTATTGAAGGACAGTTTTGTTTATAGAGAATTCATAATTAATTTTATCTGTTGTTTCTGTTGTTTTGTTTATTTATTTTGGACATTTGCAGCAAATTTGCAGGAAAATGCAGCAAATCCTCTAAAATATGACTAATTAAAGGAACTGATTTGAAACAAAAGTATGATTAAAACATATAAAAACACATATTTACAAGCAAAAGTGTAGCTGTGAAAAGAAACACCCATGAAGACATTTACACAGACAGCTGCTGAGGTAAACAAACGTCGGCTCATATTTTACTCACATGGAGCGGCGAGTTGTTGTTGTTCAGATGGTCCTGACTGAGAGGCGACGCAGCAGGATGGCAGTCGAGTGACACTCTCTCTCGACATTCAGCATGACAAGCATATTTACAACCTGCAGAGAAATGAGTCTGCATCAGCTTAAAAGAGCATGAGAGCCAAAACAATAAGAGGAAGATGTTATTTGTGAGCTTCACAGACATGCAGAAACAACGTGTATGCAAATCCTCCATTGATATCGACAGCTCGTCGGTTGGGCTTATAGATCCCATTTTGCAAATAAAGCCAACGTCATGCAAATTCTTAGATAAGCAAACTATAAAGAAGGAAAGACTTCAAAATAAAATTCACCAGGACACACTAACATTTTAATAATAACACCCAAACAGGAAGGATTTCAATAAAATAACTTTGAAAATAAGCATGAAAAAAACAAATGATAGAGACAGAGAAACATTCTGAAGGTTTTCTGTTTAAAAACAAGCGCTGTAATTAATAATAATTCAAATTGTAACCAAAACAAAAGCTGTGAAAAAAGATTGATATTTATTCAAGTGAATACAAATGAATACAATAAGACAGCGGAAAAGAACAGTTTTACTTAATTCAAAACTTAAAAACGTAGCTGAATTGTAGCATAAAAATAAATGTAGTCATAAAATTTATACTGAATAATTTAATGGAAACAAATGTAATTTTAATTTTTGAATTAAGTAAATCGTTATTGAGCAACTTAAAAGAATTTTAAGATTAAAATAAAAATAAGTAAATATAATTAACTTTGATATTACACTGTAAATATGTAAAGTAAAATGAATACATAAATACTTAATTATTTAATAACTTGGATTATTAAAATGTAACTTAATAAAATAAAATGTATCTATTTTATGGTCAAATTAATTAGGAATTCAACATGTGAATAAATAATCATGTTATAATATTACTATTATCAGTATAATTGTCATAAACATGTATAAAATTACATACATGAAATATAAAAACCTATCTAAAATGCATGTTATTATTCCTTAATTTGTAAAAACATGCTTTAAAAAAACTCTCCAGTGATATTAAGTTACAGGAAGAAAAGTTAATTAAGTGTTTTGAAGAAATTCCAGTAACATCCTGTTCAATCCAGTTTTCATCCTTAAAACTGAGAATTAAAACTGAATGCTAAAAACATTGGACAATGCTAACACTATTAAAAACAACAAGCAGTTTATATTTACATTTCCTGACATTTACGCATTTAATTGTGAAAAATAAGCATCTGTATCAGTAACAGATGAACTACATGATACATAAACAGATGTTTTTAGGTTAAATCCCTTGATAGACACTTGGTTAATCCCACAATCCTACCTGTCGACTTTTTCCTCATGTGCTGTCCAACTTTATCCGACAGTTTGCACATGGCTGCTCCCATCTCCCATCTTAAACACTGTTAGACCTCAGCGTCATTGTTCAATAGAAACCTCGGCTCCTCGCTCTGCTGTCCGTCTGCCTCTGATCAGACCTCAGATGTGCGCAGCTGCCATTCTTCCCCTGTGTTGTTGTGCTGAGTGGCTGATTTAACAGTCAAATGGAGGCCAGTGTGATGGACACAGACAGGGCAGGAGGGAGGAGGCGGCGGATGGACACAGCTCTGCTGACTCAGTCATCTCCAGCAGCTCTCTCCTCACTTACGTAGTTTGTTGTAACTAAAACACGTCCGACTAACCCGGCTTCCAAATCCGTCCATTCATCCGAACATCAGATTATCCACATGGATCCACAGTGGGAATCACAAACCCCTCTACACACAAACTATGATCCAGAATAACGAGAAAGGCCTTTGCATAAATTGTCTTTTAAACTGCACAACTTGGGTCAAGTTTCTCCCAGAAACTTCCCACAATAATTTGCTGTAATTTTGCCCCATTCCTCCTGATAGAACCAAGTCAGATTTTCAACTCTGTTTAGGCCTGTGGCAATAAGTAATAAATCAATAAATCACATGATATTTTAAAACAAACTCAATAATTTCCATTTGCATTATTTATTGTTTTTCTCTTTTCTTTAAAGCAATAAAGCAAAACATCCATGTTGCTGCCACCTTTGTACTAATTTTTAGAGATGCAGGTTATCCGTTGAGTTAATCTAAAGTTGATTAATCTTATCGATCAACTAATTGAGATGCGGCCATTTCCTTAAAAAACTGTTTTTCATAACATGACGAACTAAATTACTCTTAATATTAAAATCTGAAAAGAAAATCATTAATTTTCAGTATTATTTTGTGTCAGTTGTGTTAAATACTGACAGAATAAACAGAAAATTGTGGTTTTCTCGTACAGTTAAACTTAAGACATATTTATAAAATATAACAAAACAGGAACCACTTACGGTTTAAAATCTATCTTGCTTACTGGCGTCATATTTTTTTCCATCACATTACTTTTTTTTTTAATAGTCACCTTATTAGCTGATCTATGATTATAAATTGAGAAGTTGGCGCTGCTACGCCATGTAGCTCGGCTGAATTAGCGCTATTAAGGTAAAACTTAAGGAGCGTGTCGAATGTTTATATTTCAAAACAACTCAAGAAACTTTTAGAGTGCTTATATTACTAAAGGAAACCGCATAAATAGCATCTTCCATCCCACACCGAACTCTGTTTGGACCGTTTGTCTCCGACAGTAAGGGGCGCGCCCTCCGCCATCTTTGTTCCTGCATCGTCGGCTCAGCTTAAGGATGACCAGCGGCGCCCTCTGTTGGATGGCGGTCAAACTACAACACTCAAAGAAATATTTAATCGATTGGAACTCATTTTAATCTAATAAAATTATTATTAGATTAATAATTAATAACGAGTTATTAAGTAATACTTTTTAATAATTAATAATTTATTCGACATCTACTGCTCAAAGGCATAATAACCTTACTGGATGTAAACGTTTGAGCTTATAGTAATAATAAACTACTCAAATAAAACATGATCAGTATTCTGGCTCTTAGCAAAGAGAAATAACTTTGTTAAACCTAGCTGACCCAAAACAGAAAAAGATTAGTCTGATTTTATGTTGGACAGAAAGACAAATGTGGGGATTTTAAAAAAATGTGGGGATGTTGAAGCCTGTAAAGCTTCAACATGCAACATGAATTATCTTAAATAAATTCTAGCATAAGAAAATTATGAGAGAAAGAACTATTTTCAATCTTCGGCCAAAAATATGCAGCAATTCCTGCATGTTTTTACTGTCAGGTCACAGTTTTTAATACTTAAAAATGTTAATTGTGCTATAATGCTGCACAGATTTAAAATGCATGATTCAGTTCCAGTGGAGCATTTTGCTTTTCCTCTCTTCCTCTTCCTCTTCCTCACCCTCATCTTCACTCTATGGAGTTATAGTGCTGTCTCAGATAAAAGCTTCCTTGATGCTGCAGATCGATCAGATACAATCAGCCTGACATAAATGAGCTTGGACCAAAAAACGCCCCAACCTTTTCTTTTTTCACATCTAGAAGACTAAATATAGAACTTATTTGAATTTAGGCGACAGACGGACGGATGTTTACTTGCTTACTTAGACACAGGAAATAATGTAACATTTTTCTGAACTGAAAAAGAATCCTCCTATGAGGTTATGTTGAAATCAAAGGGCGCATCATTTCTACTAATAAAAAAAAAGCAAATCACTACTTTGGATTAGATTATAAAGAACGGAAAACACCGGATTTAAATATAGCCATAAAGTTTAAAGAAATTCATATTTATACTCTGAATTTACTTGAATGTAATGAGTTAGTGTAGTGTGTTTTTACTATTCATTAAAGGAATTTTCATGACAAATGACAGTAAAAATTTGTTGATTTTCTGCTAACTTTGAAAAAAACAATCTTGCATTTGTGTGCTTAATAATAATTAACAACACAATTATTAATGATTAATTATTGTTATTACAAATAACAACAACAATAATAATAATATACGACAGATTATTATCCATAATAATAATAATAATAATAATAATAATAATAATAATAATAATAATAATAATAAATTAAACTTATGTAGTGCTGTTTTGGACACTAATTACATGGTTAATGGAAATGCAACTATAAATATTAATATGAACAAATATTACCGACTTTCATTATTTTAATGAAAGACATTAAAAAGTCATTATTTTAATGAAAACTTTGAGCTGCTCAGAATAAATATTTACTTTTCGATATTGCTTATGCGTAATATTGTAACTTTACAAAAATTCACAAGTAATTTTAGTGTATTATTTTACCATTTATCATAAATAAGCTATTATTATTATTATTATTACTAATATATATTTTTGTTCATTTTTATTCCATTATGTTTATTTAATTCTATTTTTTATTAATTCTAATTGAAAATCCTACTCTTATTAAATATTCTTAGTAATATTATTATCAATCTGTGAAGTATCTAATAGAAAAACTGTGTTGTAGTTAAAGTACCACCTTTTCCTCATGACTGTTTCCAGTAAAACATGAGCTCTTATTGTGAAAGGATCAGCTCTGAGGTCAAACCTGTCAGACAGGAGAGATTTTTTTCTTCTTTTTTCTTTTTTTTTAGACTCGTGTCAAACTTTTTTCTCTTTTGGCACCAGGTCTCTAATTCAGTCTGTGTTTGCAGAGACAGCAACAGAAAGGCTTCAGCTCCTCTGAGACGTTTCTGACCTCCAGCTGACCCTGAGACAAAATGGAGGAAAGTGGCTCTAAAACTGGAGCTGACCACGTTACAAACGCTTCAACTACTAGAGAAAATATACATTTAATCTTTTGCTGTAACTTTGTTTGAAAGCGTTTGAAATGATCACAGTAGATGTTACGGTTAAACGTTGTGTTTATTAAATGAGTCGTTGTTTTTTCTACTTTAGGGGAATCCAAGAAGTTATGTAACAATTGCAAATGTGAGCGAGGTTTCCAGGCACCACATATTTACATATATTATATAAACAGTCTGCTTTTTTCTTCACTGTCCTGCATGACATCAGATTAAAATGTTCCTGTTTTGTATCTGTTGAATTACCAAACCTCTTTCTTTCTGCTAAACGCCAGAAAAATGAATAAAACATGTTTTTAGAGAAAATGTTTCCGCCTATCCAAGGATGAAAATGTCTCAAATATTTACCAGATTACCTTTGGGAAAGCTTTTAATTTCACAGCTTCAATAAAATAATTTCAAAAAAGGATTTGCAGCATGATCTAATTGTTTCTAAAATAAACAACAACTGAAATTACTGATCTAAGCCTGTTAATTATTAAAGATATGATATTACGAAAACAGCTGGGAGCTTTAAATATAATATAACTATTGTATCTTGCAGCACAAATGTTTGACCCCAATTTAGTTTGTTTGGTGGGGGAATTGGTTGACCTTTGACCTCTAAACTTTTATTAATATCTTCAAAACAAACGCAGCACAAATGAAACTTTTAGCAGCACAAACGTAGCAGCATTGATGGACACCAGTTTTGTTTAATTTCACTATTATGGTTGACCTTTCGTGACCTTTGGAAACATTTATTACTGTCTTAGAATTGATAGCGGCACAAACAAAAATTTTAGCTACAC
Organism: Brachyrhaphis roseni; assembly: GCA_903066815.1. Classification (NCBI taxonomy): domain Eukaryota; kingdom Metazoa; phylum Chordata; class Actinopteri; order Cyprinodontiformes; family Poeciliidae; genus Brachyrhaphis; species Brachyrhaphis roseni. Next base: position 13,288 of record CAEFZY010060071.1, on the reverse strand, counting down.
AAACGTTTTGACACCAATTTTGTTTGGTTTGATAAATCTTTCTAACTTCACTCAGGTATAAAAAACCATAAAGATTTCTATAAACAAACAAATCCACTGTTTATTAAATCTGCTATTTTTAAATTTTATGATGCAAATATTGTTTGAACAGAAGTGAAGTTTACTCCAGGTTGGGGTCTGAATATGTTTTACATTACAAGAATTCAAATATAAATTTATTGGTAAATTTACCAAACAAACAAGCAAAAGAGAAAAAAAATAGAACCTTTTTCTGTTTTTATAATTTAATTATTATTTTCAAAATAATGATGAAAAAGAAAATATTTGATGGTTACAAGCATAAATAACTTCGAATCATGTTGTATTTGTTTGGGTTTGGATTGTTTTATTTCCTTTAAAATTTGATTTTGTAGATAATAAATTGAATGTTTTGAATTTTATATATATATGATTTATGAAGGAGTAGTTTAGTTTAATTTGATGTATATCTTTTCAGCCATGTTGTTTAAATTGTTTTGAAGTATTAAGAACAAATTATTTGATGATTTCTCAATTTCACAATCATTAATTTCTACCATTTTTAGAGCAGGTTAATAAACTTTTACCATCCTTTATCAGCTCACACACATCCGCCTTAAGTTCATCAAACTGAAATAAGAAGAACAGGAAGCTGGAAAGGCAACATATTCAGGCCCTTTTTGTGAAAATCTTGCTGTATTCGCACAGCAGCTACATAAAATTCAAACATGTTTTTGTTTGAAGCACAAAGACGACTGTGAGCAGGTGAATAAACGCTGCAGCCGCCTGCTTTGTCCCAAGTCTTTTTCCAATGTTCTTCTCTGCGTCCTACCTGCCTGAACACGAGCGGCAATGTTTCTGGCTCGCAATCAAACTTTGAGCTGCTCAGAATAAAAAGTGCAAAGCTATAACATTATAAACAATCCTAAACACCTGCAAACAAGCAGATTATTCATTTTAATAATCAAAATCATTGTAAAAACAGTAAATCTTCTTCATGAATTTAACTTCATTGCTAATTCGCTACAAATTTTTGCATTTGTTAAGAAAGAAAGACTAATTTGGAAGTGAAACAGCTTCATTCACTTCCTCCACTGCTGTTGCTAAAACTACAGGCAGAAAATCGACGTCATCGTTCCCGAGTTCTCCTTCTGCTCTCTGATTGGTTGAAATTCTACCGGAAAGAATTGAAGTGAATGGGAGAAAGTCCAGACGGCTAGCCAAGCTAGTTCTTTACCAAAAGTAAAAAATCAACCAAATATCTTTAGTTTGGACACCGAGCACACCAGTTCACACCAAGACAATAATAAAAGATATTTTGGATTTTCCGCCGTTGAAACTCACCAGACTTTCTCCAAAGTGGACCAACTTCCAGGCCCGCGGAGCGTCGCAACACCTTAGAGAAGCGGCAGAAAAACCGGGATATTCCCCTCACCCTTCTCCCAAAGTATTCACCAAACCCCATCAGCCCCACTCTCTGCTCTGAAAGTTAACTCCCGTCTTCAGACGCCCAGATCCGGAGAATCATCCTCCCTGAGACGCTTCTGGTCCACAGTGATCCACCGGCTCTCTTTGCGGGTCATTATCAGTCCGTGGGGGTCGTGGAGCCAAACTGTCAGAGCCACTGGACAAACAAGACGCCGGCAGCTGACAGACGCCCACTGAGAGCCGGTGGAGTCGGATTATACTGAACAGGTTCCGGTATTTCTCACAGAGGTTCATAATGAGGTTTAACGGATTTCCTCTAATAGATTATATAAGAAATATATTTTTCCATCTAAGATGCTGAGATGGATGTTTGAAGAATTAGAATTAGTTTAATCCATTTGTAGATCTGCAACCAACAATTATTTCAGTAATCAATTATCCAATTGAATATTCGGACGATTAATTGATTAATTGGATAAAAAAAATATCTGCCACATTCTGTAGAATTTTCATTTAATCGTTTAATTCTTTTTTTACGGTGGAGTATAGGACTATACTACAAGACAAAAATAAAAAATAATGATATTACAAGAATAAAGATCAACGAGAATAAAGGTAGAATATTTTCAGAATAAAGCCAGAAAATTACAAGAATAAAATAATACACCAATAAAGTCATAATACTAAATAAAGTCAAAATAATACTACAAGAAAGTCGGAATAATATAATTAAGTCAAAAAGTCATAAGACTAAAGTCATAATACTATGATTTTATCATAAATATTCTTAAAATATTACGACTTCTCATATTACTACGACTTTATTCTTGTTTTATTTCGACAATAAAAAATAAAATCATGAGAATAAAGTCATAATATTAAGACTTTATTCTAAAAATTTAAACTAATGCTGTCAATGAGAGTTCAAAATTAAATAACTGTGTCATTAAAGAGACTTGTTCCATGAAAATAAGAGCGTACAGAGTGAGCCAAAGCTCCAGTTTCCTGCAGAAATGCCTCCCAACGGCTTGTTAGCTAATGAACTCGCTCTAATGCAACATTAAAGCCAATCAAACAAAGATCCCTGCTCTGTTTGCAGGTTTCTGTTACTGAACGTCGTTGAGAAACAAAGAACAAGAACAAAACACAGAGAGAGAGAGAAATGACCATCTCTTTAACAGCAGCACCAAAACTCAAACTATTAAACAAATACGTTCAATTCATCACTTGGAAAAACATGGAAAATAAAGTTTAATATGTAAAGCTTTCAGAACTGCAATATAAAGAACATTAATGTGCTTTGCACTGCAAGAACACAACATCTAACCAAGTATTTTATTTTAAGTGTGTAAATAACTTAGTACACTTAAAATAAGACAAAACTAACTTACAAGTAACTTCTTTATTCCTTAATATTGATTTTAAAAAGTTTTAGTTCCACTAACTTTTTTTTCCACTTAAAATATGAAAAATATTTTGTTACAAGTGGGGAAAAAAAAATCAGTGAGTGGAACTAGTATTTTTATTTAAACCACTATTAAGGAATTACTGACTTAAAACAAGCTCCTATTTCTTGCTGAAGTTACTTTTACATTAGTTTTGTCTTATTTTAAGTGTACTAAGATATTTAAAGTAGAAATTAGACAACATCTTCTTGGTAAGATTGTGTGTTTTTGCAGTGTGTATCTTTGATTAATAGAAATGCATCGATCAGTTTTTGGTCTAATTCCAGTTTTTGACTTTAAAGCTCTAAACTGGCGGTAATTTCTGTATAATCTGTAAATCCTGGATTATCTAAAGTACAACTCATCTCAGAGGTTTTCTACAGGACTTTAATAAATTTTGAGTGGTGAGATTCATTTGAAAAAGGTTCATTTTTAAGGTTGGGGAATCGTTTCTGTCTTGATTTGTCCATATATTCTGGACCATTATTGTCTTGCTTCTTCAAAATTAGCCTGCTGAACAGTGAATTCTTCGTTTATCAAACAAAACAAAACAAAAACAGGACAGTTTAAGGTACAGAGAAACTCGAGCAAAAAGACATTGCAAAATTTAAAATATTTCAATATCCAAAGAAGACTTGCTCATCTGGAAACATTAATGTTCAACTGAGGAAAACTGCTGCTCTTGCTGGCTTATAAGTGACTGTTTCTTGCGATAATAAGTGAATAAGTGACCAATGTAAATATCAGCAGTGAAGACAAAAATCATAAGCCTATAAAGTTTTTCCGTTAATGTTTATTCTTGTAGTTGCTTATTCATTTCTTTGATTTGCTGGAGGTTAAGCAGAAAAAAGAGAGAAAAAATTAAATGTTTGGGACATTGTGTTTTGTAACTTATCTTTCTGTAAAAATAATATATAAATAGTATTAATAATGTGTGCAAAGTGTAAACTAGCTAAAATGAACAAGTCAAATTCATAAGATAATAAAGCAAAAAGTGGGGATATGAAGTTTTTCTGAATTAAAAGTATTAGAATAAAAAGTTCTAGTGTTAGATGTTTGATTTAGGACTATCACACCAGTAGTTAGCAAGCTGGCTCTAGCTTTCCTTATTAAAAAAGGCAGAAGCTGAAATTATTGCTTTCACAATTCATGCAATACGTTGCTATGGCAACAATAAATTCAATAAATTATACATCAATACAATACAGCTTTTTGTTTGTACCGTTTTAATGTCGAAGTAGTAGAGAAATATAAACACATAAATACACAGGATTTGAATCTAAATGTAGCAACTTAGCTAAACAGCACTAGCTAGCTTCATAAAACAAAAGAGGTAAAACGTGATTGTTTTCCCCATTTATTAAGGTCGTTAATATGCCAGTTAAAATTGACTGAACTAAGGTTTTTATCATTGTAGTCCATCTATTTTATTTATTTGGACAGGAAAAGCATTTTATGTGTGCTTTTCACATATTATAGAATAGCTGTAACTTGCTAGCCTGTTGGCTAACATTAGTCAATTTCAAAGCATAGGAAATCAGAAAGAGTTTTTCTGAGTTTCTCCTGTATGATCAGCTTACATCCTCTGTTTAGCTAATAAATTGATTGCAGCCTGTTTGCGGATCAGCGTTTGTGGATTCACCTATTCGCAGATTCTTTTTCCTTGACTCTGTTTGGCTAGCTACATGAGCTAACATAAGGAAGAAGTTGGATGTTAGCTTAATGTGGTAGTGCTATGACATATTTGTACTGTTTATTGGGGCATATGAATGTATATTTGGTGTTTGACCTATTAAAACAGGCAGTTCCTCTATTTTTAGGGGGAACTTAAGTATTTGTGGATTTAAGCAATTGACATCCCTTCAAATGCAAGAGTCCACTGTGCTATAGCATTTAAGCTAGTTAGCTGGTGCTATGTTGTTTGTCTATGTTTACAAAGAACATACTTTTGGTTATTTATTATTTTAATAAAAAATAATATTGAAAGTGAAGCTAAAAACAGGAGAGGAAAAGACATAGCATCAAAATCCAAGAGACACAAGTTTCGAAACAAAAAAATATGGCAAAACTTCTTCTTCATAACTTCCTCCTATTGTTTGTCAGATAACATCACACACAGAGAGGGAAGTCTACCGTTTGTAGACGAGTCAGTCAGGCTAGTTTTGTTTTAAACCTGAACTAGTTCACCTGCATACTGTCCACATTCCTGACACTAAGCATTTCAGAACCCTGCCTATTAACAACTACAACTTCTGAGCAGTCAGTCTCTACAAACACCAAACTGAGGTAGCTGTCATGTCATCAAGTCCACTTTATCTTGACACCAATCAGTTCTTACATTGATATCTCTAAATAAAATCCAGGGTAACTGGTATAACAGACCTAAATGGTAAATGGAGTCCACCAGTACATAACATCAGTATAAATGGAGATAATCATTGAAGGCCTAGCTTTCCTAGAGTTGAAAGGTCTAAAGCAGATTTAGGGTATAAAACAATGTCCCAATCTTTTAGCATCTTAATTAAATCAAATCTACAAAGACATGGTCATCTATACCAGGCAAGACAAGATGAGGATTAATCAAGGAAGAAGTCGTAAAGCTCTTAGTAGCCCTAAAGAAGAAGTCCTGTTTGTTTAATGTTTTGCCCTAAACCAGAAATACATTATGGAAGAAGAGCAAAATTAAATTTCTGCCCTAATTTCAACACACTGTAAAGTGAAAAAGTACCAGTGTTGTGTTGAAACATCATGCTGTGGGGGATGTTTTTCATCACCTGGGGGATCCAGGAAGAAAAACTATTTAAGATCTGAGACGCTGTGGAGACTTTTATCCAATTGAATAATCAAGACCGTCGTTTGGTCTCCATTCAATCTGAGTTTAACTGTTTTTAAGGAAAGATGGGAAACATTTTTAGTTTCAGTACAGGGTAAATTTATCCCAAAAGACGGCCGTAGATGAAGTCAGATTTGGCTCCACAAACTGGGTTTCATGTTTGATTTATTCCCTTTTTTAAAAAAACAAAAAAGTAATTTCTGTCTCACCTCACAACTGCGCTACCTTTTGTTGACCTGTTACTCAAAATCCAAACTCATTGAGGTTTGTGTTTGTCTCTAATGAGTGAGTTTGGACCTGCACCTTCTTACCTGCACAGGTGAGTCCGTGTTGGAGGATATAATTGCAGCACACATCGCACCAGTTGTTCTCGCCTCCGGGCTCGAAGGTGTGTCCCTCCCCGGTCTCCTCCTTCACTCTGGGGTCCTTTTCTCCGGGGGAGAAGATGGTCCTCACGTCGGGGGCTCGGAACCGGCTCTTCCTGCTCCGGGGCGGCCCCCCGCCTGGCCCTTCAACCCCGTTTTTAGCAGCTTCCGCCGGCTTCCTCCTCTCGGGGCTCCGGGGTTTCTCCTCTCTCGGACTCCAGACCTCCTCCAGGCTGGCCGATTGCGGGGAGGAATGCCGCCGGACCACTCTCACCACCACCGCGCCCTTGTTGGCCTTGGAGATCCGCATCCTGGCTCCGGGCGGCGGCCACGTCGTTTCGCAGGGAGCCTCGCAGGTCGTCGGGCTCAGCAGGGATGTGTTGATGCGAACAGGATCCGCTGCCGAGTCACGCGTGGGGGCGTTTTTACGGGTCCGAGGCGGGGGGTTAAACATTATTCCCTTCATGCTCGGCTGGGTCGGACGGGTCTCTGACACCGAGCCGCGTCCTGCCGCTTAAAGTCCGCGTTGGTTGTCGGAGAGCAGGTTGGTCTGCCGGAGAACGGGTTGGATCTCATTTCAGACGCCACAGCGGCCAGCACGACACGCTCCGCTTGCAAAAATGCAAATTTAAAGTTCCTTACAAACACTGCGAAGTAATAAAACCCAACTTACATTACCCACACTGTCTATGCAAAAGGTAGGACTGACAAAAATAATTCTTAATCAGGCTTTTGCTTGTTTTATTGTGTAGCTCTCTATCCTGCAAAACACAGTTTGTAAAGTAAAGCCAACAATTTTACGGTTAATTAAAAAAAAAAATAATAGTCTTCAAATATTTATGTAAATTAATTAAAAAAAAAAAACTAAATGTAAATGTCAGTTTTAATGTAAAAACGCAGTTTGACACGCTGTAGTTCCGATTCAGATCACATGAGGGCGCTGTTTCAACCTGAATTGAGTTTCTGTTGTAACTAAAATGCTAATTTTAAAAGTCTTTACAAAATTCCACAGTAATAAAAGCATCTTAAATCAGCATATTTAAAATTTAAGCCTCCAAAAATGATTCAGTCTGCTTTATTTTGGTTTTAAATGTAGTTTTACATTTAAAACACCTTTTATAATCAAATAAACCTACTGCTAATTTTGAAAAGAAAGATGGAAAAAAATCTTAAATTTCATAGAAATACATAGAAAAACGTTAATATAAATGTTACTTTAAAAGTTACAACAAGGTTAACACGGTTGTAGTTCCTTTATTGATCACCTGAAACGAGCTTCTGTTCCTGAAATAAAAAATACTTTACAAAAAGTAATAAACTCACTTAAATAAAGGACTGGCCATTCTAAAGGTTAGCCTGAAAAAATAGACTTTTAACCTTCTCATTATTTTAAGTTTTTATTGTAGTTTTCATTGCAAATCAGGTAATAAAATTATATTATTTTGTAAATATGTTAGAAATGTAAGCCACTTAAATATTAGGTTAAATGTTTAATAAAAACAAATCTCAAAACCCCTTCAAGTACAAAATAACAAATTTGACTGAATTCACACATAAACTTTGTTTTAAGTCCAGATTTTTAATCAATTTTTGCATTAGTTTAATTGGCACCTTTCTGTGCAAAATCCATATATGCAAAAAAGAAGTAAACATAAACATAACTCTTACATTTGTTATGAAATTACACACAAAAAATAAGATTTTAATATTTAAAAACAATGTAAAAACAGTTAAGATACATATTAACCAAATCTAATCCTGCTCCTTCTGTAAACATAGAGGATTAGATATCAAGTAAATATCATTTATTTGATATTAAATGAAGCAAATCATGTCTAACTTACAATTAAATTTAATAAAAAAACAAACAAACAAACAAAAAACAGTTAAATCAACACCTTTAGAAACTTGCAGTTCATTTTACGACCTCAGGGTGGCGCTGCTGTATAACATTAGCCATGAAAATAATTAGACCCGTTACAAGAGACAGAAGTTACAGTGAAAAGTTTCGGCATTACGTTATTTTATATAAAATAAAATGAATATTTTAGACTCAACATCAAGTAATTGGGTTTAAAATAGATTTTAACAATATATTGCAGTGAATTACAGTTGAAGTTATATTTTAGTTAGTGGTTGTATCAATAATAATCATTTTTGTTACATTTTCTTCAACACAACTTAGGATTCATTTTATAAAACTATGTTCTTCTTTGAATGAATTTGAACAAGTTGAGTAAACTTTAAGATATTCCAAGATATTCTCATACTCAGTACAAGATAATTGGAGAAGTTTATCAAAATATTATTACAGTAAAAGTAGCTGAAATTTATGGAAGAGGATTAGGGCCACCGAAAAAAAAAAAAAAAATAAAATTCTGACTTTAAAGTCATAATTTATTTATTTATTTTTTCGGTGGCCCTAATCCTCTTCCGTAGAAATTAAAAGTTAACTGTGGTTAAAAAAAATATTGTGTGAAGCTTTTTTTTTGGCCGTGTTCGACTGGCATATTTTGTAGATATAAAAACCTTCTTTAATTATCTTCACAAAAAAAGAAAACTGACATAGTGCCACAATATGTTTTTATTCAAAAATATAATTTAATGTTTACACTTATTAGTAACAAAATAACATTAACATAAAAAACTTAAAGCTTTTTTTTTTTTTTTATAAAAGTGCAAGTGCATTAACGAGACATAATTTTTTATATAATTAAATTATTTTTTGTTGATGGTAGTCTGTACAATAAGTGCTTTCCATTAAATTAATGTGGAAATAATTTCCTCTTTAACTTTGGTCCAAGCAGAGAGAAAACTGCTCCTTGTAAACGGATGAAAGTCCTGAGTGATTCTCTTCTTCGCACCATTTTTGTTGTTGTTGTTCTTGTAATGAATGATCAACTTCAGTCGACTTCCTCTTCATCAGGAAACACTGCCTCCTGTTGGAGAAAGATAAACATGTTTCAGAAGGCTTGGAAAGGACTGAGTGAGTTTACTGATTCAGAAAACAGGAAGTGGTGCCATATTAGGAAATGGAACCACTCCGGAACTAAAGGGGGCGCTATTTTCTATGTTAACCACAGTTTTTTCTCTTCAAACCTTTATTATTTCCAGTCATTGCTGACAACATGCTGTAGAACAACTTGTATATATTAATTTTTGCGTTGTATTTTTCTGTATACTTCATTTGTTTTTGCCATTATTTTCAGTAAGTTTTCTTTAAAAAAAAACTAAACTCAGTGATATTTTGATGTGTGTATCACAAATGCTTTTTTCTAAGTTATGTAAAATTGCTTTTTATATAATCCTTACTTCTTTAATTTCTCCTGTAATTAATGGAGATTATTATTAAGCATTATTTATAATAAATGTTTTATTTTGAGTGTAATCTGTGTTTCATTTCCATTATTAATAGACTGTAAACATAATGGCACTAAAGAGCTAAAGGGGGCGCCATTTCCCATCATAAACAGAAACTCATTGTTTTATTTTAAAACATTACGAACTCAATTTACTTTTTTTTATTTGTCTGAACACAATATTTTACAAACACCGTTAAAAAAATTAAAATATAGATACATTTTATGTACGTTTGCAGTCATTCCTATTCCCACAATATTGCAGCAAAGACCTAAAATTGCAAATAGCTTTGCAAGAGAAGTAAACCAACAAACTTAATTAGTTGAATACATATTGTTTTATGGATGATGACCCACACAAAAACAAAAAAAGAGACTGTAGTAAATATTAAATAGCGCCCCCTACAGCTATGGAGTGCAATTGTGTCATTCCCAAATGTTATTTCCCCTTTTTCTGGGTATTTAAAGCAGGAAGTGAGGATGTACTTACGTATCCGCCCTGCGTTTGAGCCCACATTGAATAATATTCCTGCAGATATCGAGCTCCATGTTTATATAACTTGACTTTGGGCAATGCCTCGACAGAGGTGAGACGACTTGTTATCTGATGACAAAAAAAAGCAAAAACATTTGTGTGAGACAAAATGCTGGCATTAGAAGGTACAAGCTGCAAAGCTGTGAAGCAAAAAGCTGCTCTCACCTCTAAGGCAGCAGCGATTTGGGTTCTGTTGGCTGCTTGGGGTCCTAAGGCGTTAGAATCCGGTCTCCTGAAGCCGATCCTGATCAGAAATGTGGTGAGAAGCCTCGCGAAGAAGTTGTAGTCTAAAAAAAGGTCTGCAGCAATGTGTGCCAGGTCAAACTGTGGGTGGACACAAAAATTAACTGGTTAGTTTTGGGGAAAAAAGGCTGTTTTAAATGTGTAACCACCAAAATTAGAGCGTTGTCTCATAAACAAACAAAAACGTCACTAGATTTATCAATTGTTGGTTTCTGTTAATCAAAAAGTTGCTAAATATGATGATAAAGTTTATAAATAAGCAACAATGCTTCTGATGATAACCCCACTCATCTCTAAATCTGGCCACGCCTCTCTGTATCACATGGCTCCGCCCACTTTGATGGAATTTTCCAAATTTTAATTTTAATTTCACAGTCAGCTAAAATCAATAAAACCTGACAGATTCCAGTTACCTTTTTAAAAATTATGTTTTAGAGAAATATAGGGTCTTATTTGTTTATACTTTTGATATTTTCTCATTGGCTTTTTTTCCAGCTTCTGATAAAACTGTAAAAATAATTCAAACCTATGAACTCAGGAGGAGTCATAAATGACTGAGTCTGAGTGTTTTATTGTTGAGTCCAACTGGAAACTCCATTGCTTGATAAAAATGCAGAACATTAGTCATGTGCAGCTGGACTTCCTGGAAGAACTCGATTTACTGTCATTTCCTTACCTCTTCGTTCAGCCGGTCGCCTTGGTCCCTCAGCAGCAGACCAATCATCTTCTCCACATCATCTGGCCCTGCAAAACATTTTAGAGGAAATTATTTTTCTAATTCAAAAGAACAACATTTTAGGGCTCAAACTAGAAATCAGAGACTTGCCATCGGCCTCGATGCACGGATCCATTTCGGGAGTGAAATCAAATTCATCTGCAATCCCGATCACTCGGTCCGCCACTTCCTTCATCGCATCCTGATCTTCATCTAAAGGAAACAAATTATCAGGTTGAAATGAAAACAAGCTGCAATCTTACATCAGCTGGGTCGTTTCCTTTGCTGCTCACTTTAGTTTTTTAATTATTTCAGTCTAAAATTTTGACAAAGCGTCCGATTTAAGGTTTCAGTTTGTAGAAGATGAAATTCAGACCTTGTTACATTTATGCCACACTTAGTAAAGATGTCTAAAATAAACTCTCCTATAAAATTTCAACCTTTAATTTGATTATATTCATGCAATGGTAGAAAATAAAGAGCAAACATTGAGCCATTTTCTACCACATTCCAGTGATTATTAAAAGTCTCCATCCACTTGGATGTTTCACCCTCTAATTGCTTTTACAAATCAATCAGGATCAACAAAATGTGGCTTTTTGACCAAAAAACACTTCAATGTTAAGTTAAACTATTTCTATAAACAACGACAAATATAGTTCACACAATAAATGACAGCATAAATATTAATTTTCTCAAAATCAGTGTTTTTTTGGTGTTTTTTTTTTTCAAAAAAATCAAATTGGTAATGATTGATTTCTAAAAGGAATAAAAGGGTAAAACATCCGAAGAACTGTTTTGTGGTTTGAACCTGATAAAACTTAAACTGGTAAACAAAGTTTGAAAACTTCTGAAATCCACTTTCAGAAGTGGAATCAAATATAATAGAATTTCCAAAAAACAAAACAGTCAGTGAAAAATATTATATTTTCTATGGGATTTTTTCCTCTCTGCTGAATAAATTATACTCAAATTAAATGTTAAATCAACAATGTGAATCTGCTTCTGCAATAAAAGGTTAATTTAAAGACTTATTCCGCATCTTCACCAGATATGTTTAACACTAAACGTTTCAAATAATATTTAAACTCAAACTGATTTCATAGCCATAATTTTTCCATCTCAGAATTTGAGTTACTGTATTTGACATCAATATTAAAAAAATCATTTCACTATTTTGTTTAATAATACTAATAGCAAATAATTTACCTCAACATCAATCGCTTTATAATTATTAATTTGTCCGCATAAGCAAACATTTTTATTAAGTTTGTAGCTTAATTCCAACATTTATATCAATTTACAAGTAATTAAGCTACAAGCTAAACATTATTTGGTCCTGAACTGAACAAAAACTTTTTTTTTTTCCTACCTTTACAACCATAAAAGCCTCTTCAGATGTTTTCAGATTTTTTTCTGCATAAATTAAATCTGAATTATTGAACAAGGAGTTTTACCGTGATGCTCGTCTTCTTTGTCTTCAGGAACAAAGTTTCGGTACATGGGGCCGTTGAGGTCATCATCCTGTGGTGATTCTGGCTCCGCTGTCTGAGGCTGAACACACTTGAAAATCACTTTCAGTCGCCTCCATATCTTCTTCTTCTTCCTTTTCTTCTCCACCTCTTCCTCCTTGTTTTCAGTCTTTCCAGATGTCTGAGTCAGTGTTTGTTCTGCGGCTGAGCCGTTTTCTTTGGGTGTGTTGACTTTCGCTGGCCGCCGCCTCTGAGCGTAAGCCATCATGAGTCTGAACTCCACCGTGTCCTCCATGTTTTCTTTATCAGAGTTCAGATTACAGTCCAAGTGAGCGGTGCCGTCGATGGTTTCTGCGGCGCGGTTTTCCACTTTGCCGTTCTCCATCGTATTTATCTGTAAAAACATATCGAAGTTGTATTTATTTATCAAAATAATAAAAAAAACTAATAATTTTAGTTATAATTTAATCTTTTTCCAGCTGAACGTTTAGTATCTGAGGTTCATGTTTTAAGTGTCTGTATTTAAAGATGCAAACGACTATTTTTTTTGGTTACCAATGAAATGATTTCTGTATCCACAGAACCAAAAGACAAGAATAATAAATAGACAAAAACAACTCCTTGGTAATGATTAAAAAACTACAATTACAATTTTTAAAAAATAAAAGCAATTGTTTCTTATATACGCAAATCATAGAATCTCCATTCATAAATGGGGTAAAAAAAATAGTATATTTATGATTATTGTAAAAGTTCAACATGGGTTTTTTGTTTACATTTTTATTCTTTAATTATTCCAAAACAGAAATAAAAACAATCTGCATATACTGGTCATACCTAAACTACATTATTAAACTAATATATATATATATATA